>JANHFL010005707.1:16800-35012 GCA_032468155.1 Oxyrhabdium leporinum | reverse complement strand
TCTTTCTTTCTTTCTTTCTTTCTTTCTTTCTTTCTTTCTTTCTTTCTTTGATTTGTCGCCCTTCTTGTAACGTTAACAACTCTGGGCAGCTTATTGCAGCATTAAAACATTTAAATCCTAACTAAAAAAAGAAAAAAAGGGTTAAAATCATGGCAGCTGGACCGAAGTTTGTTAACCTGAGGCGTTTCATTACTCATCCACCAAGTAACTTCTGCAGTCAAAATTAAAAAATAAAATAGTTAGGTAGAGAGTCAGGGTAGTTGGAACATACCAACTCTTGCCACACCAACTGCAGAGCTTTCTCCCCAAAATATATTGCCATACGTCAATGAAGACTCAATCATCCAGGCCATATGTATCTAAAACAGATTAGAAATCATGGCAACTGGAACAAGGTGTGTTAACCTGAGACGTTTCGTTACTCATCCAAGTAACTTCTTCAGCCAAAATAAAATTCAAATGCTGACAAGTATCTCTAAAACAATAAAAACAGAGAGCTTTTCAAGTCAGAGTGGATCTCCTATGGGAACCTTGCTTACTTCTGATTTAAGCCCTTCCAAACACTAAGGGTCTATCAATCTCTTAGAGCACAATCATCTGTGTAAATTACCGTTCGGAATAAATCCCCATGGAGCATTAGCGACAACCCACCAGCCCCGTTCTATAAATCTGAAATAGCAACAGCATTTAGACTTGCTCTAGGTGGCTGCTGAATGATTCCCCTTCAGGGAGGACACTTTTCCATCTCCACAGCAGAGATGAACCCTGAAACAAGAACCCACAAATTGCAGGATTCCGCTGCTTCAAGAACGCAGCTGTGGCTTTCCTAAAGTTCACCCCGCTTTGGATTTGGAGATATGGGGGGGGGGGAATGTCCTACTTTTTTTAAAGGAGCCACCATTACCTTTGTACTTCCCTCTCATCCTGAAGCTGAGGCTTTAGTCCATCCTCTTGATTTGGAGAGGAAAGGTCTCTCCCTCAAGGACCAGCAGAGGTGCCCTGAATGCTGGTGCCACAGCTTCTCTGCATAGTCCCTGGGAGCCGCAGCAGACAGAAGTTCTGGCCGGCCAGCCAAACATTTCGTCTGTGTGTCTCCTCCCCATCTTTCCTGACATCACCACAATTCCTGCTGCTCCCAGGGTGAGTCAAAAGCCACACAGCCGTGGAGGAAGCCAGAAGAAGGGAGAACGGAACAAGATTTCCCAGGAAGAGCTGCTCTTTTTCCACCGCCTTCTACTCAAGATATAGTTCTATGTGTAGTTCAGAACACGGATCAACCATTTTTTTCCTTCTTCCTGCATCATATATATATATATATATATATATATACATAAAACAAAGTCCTGGTATCCAGGATATGAGTCTGCTATCTATTTTGTTTTTTGGAAAAGTTCTAAAAATGAGAAGATGAAGCCACAGGTCTCAACATAGCCTATATTTAATTATGAGCATATGGATCGAATGATTATATACAATCAATAGTTCATATGTGGATCAGTTTTTCCTGCTAATTAGGTTTCTTTCCCCCTTTTCTTGCTATGTTTAGACTTTAGTTAACATAATGTATCTGAGCTGCTTTTTCTCCTTCCTTCCTTCCTTCCTTCCTTCCTTCCTTCCCTCTCCTCTTTTTTCTTCTTCTTTGTATAACCACTATTTACGTTCCTTTTTTTTTCCCCTGTTGGTGCTGCAGTTGTTTGTTTTTTTGCTATTAGTATTTTTTAATACAAATATTGAAGATCCTGTGGTTTTCAACTTCATACGGGTTGAATAATTTCCAGGTATCCAAGCAGATTTAATGCACTGGACCCTGCGTGCCTCTGGACGAGATCCAGATGTGGAAGAGACCTCTGAGAATTTTAATCATCTTACTTGGAAGCCAAGAGGCTCGGGGTTTTCCTTAAGGTGACCACATGCAAAGGAGGGGAAATTGGCTTTTCAACAGGCAGAGAAAAGCAAGACTTTGCTTTTGTTTTCTTTAATCAACCAAGCTCATTTTACAGGGACGAGAAAACCACTTGTGAAAAACATCTGGTTCTGTTCCGCATTAAAGATCGAGGAAAAACTGTCCTTAATGGATTCCAGTCAGCAGCTCTGCTCCTTTCAACTAAAAATCCCTTATCAAAATCCCTTATTATTATTATCATTAATACCGATACGAATGAGGAACAGGATAAGGCATGAGGAATAATGTTCTCCATCTTAGGGATGGGCACAATCCAGCAGTGAATCCCAGCATCTTTCTCTTAATAAACGAGATTTCCAATTTTCTTTTCGTAACTGGGAGAAATAAATCTTCCCTAGGAATGCCACCAGAGACCATCCAAGACGCTGCCAAAAAAAATCAAAGTCTTATCAGGCACACCATACTCCATTTTACGGGATACAACCCTACATCTTCTGCCCATTTTATCAGAAGAACAGAAATAGAATTGAAACGATGCTTCAGATCACATTAGAGAAAGCCAACAGGTCAAGGGGGAAGAACAGGAAATCATGTTTTCTATTGTTATGAAGGGACAAAAGTAAACACAATTTAAAATGTTGCTTTTAGGAAGCAATAATAACTTTTGCCAGGCTGCTAATCCTTACTGGAAGATCTCTTCTGTCAAATTGCCAAATCCTTCCAAGACAAGTCTTTGTCATCCTCAAAAAGAAAAAAAAAACTACTTTTCTTTGGGGGGGGGGGGGTGGCATTAGGGACCAACTGTACTCAGAGGTTTCCTTGCTCATTTTCTGTGTAAAGGTAGAGTTGAGCTAAACCTGGCAGTGCTCCAAGTATCTCCAATTCCTGCCATAAAATGCCACTCATATTCTTTACATACAGTTATCAAGTTCCACAATGACAGATCCCAGATTTAAAATCCTTACAGAATAGATGAGTATTGCTTTACTGAGACGGGCACAATTTGAACTACAGATAGCCCTCAGGTTATGATGGCAATTAGGGCAGGGATTTCTTGTCACTAAGCAAAATGGTCATAAAGTGCAACAGCAAGTACCCGTATTGCTTAGTGACAGCAATGCTGGCAATCCCAGTTATCGTTGTAACCTCAGAAGTATGTGGGTCATTAAGCAAGGGCCTCAAGTGACTTGGGAAGGGGCAGGGATTCCAAAGACAAAAGGCAAAAGTTACAGATGAGAGCTACAGGTGAGGACACCACGGAAAGTGAATGGGTGAGAGAACATGGTGGGAACAGGAACAACTTGTGATTTCCTGCTGGCTTCCCCAATGTCTTTGCTGGTGGAAAGTCAAGAGAGAAATTCACAAGTGGTTATAAGATGGATAGGGAACGCTGCAACTATTGCTAAGGTGCAAGAGGGTTACCAAGCACCTGAACTGTGATCATGTAACCATGAGGACACTGCAACAGCCGCAACTTGGAGGACCAGTCATAAGTCTTCCTCATTCAGCACCACTGTAACTTTGAACGGTCACAGCAAGCGCAGGATAACCTGTCAGAGCTATTTTGCAGTTGGAAAGGACATTTAAAGAGCCAATCAACAAAACGAACATCTGCCTGCCATGGGCATGTGCTCAACTGTAGATACAGGATGGATAGACAGATGGATAGCTAGAAGAGAAACATGCATCCCTTTGAAGCAGGGGAAAAAAAACTCTTGAAGTACAAACACAGCCACAAAGTGAACATCCACAAGCAGATGTCCAACCAGCCAACTACTAACCCCTTGAGGGGAGAGAGGAGTTAGTACTTATATCGTATTATTTACATCAGTCCTGGAAGTCACTCCCTGTCACCTCCCATTCTCTGCTACTTCGGAGACTTTCTCCTTAAGTAGTGAGATCCCAGAGAGTCAATTTTAAACACAACCCCCCCATACAACTTGGGCAGCGATTCTACGGAGCTTGCAAACCCAAACAGGCCAGTCAGCAAAGCTTCCTTGAAGCTCCAAAGATTAGTTCTCCCACGAGAAAAGCCCGAAGAAAACAAAGCCGCTTCCTTCTCATTTGCAATCCACGCCACCTTGAACACACACACACACACAATCCCTCACACAGAGAGCTGAGCTGGCCCACCCTGACTTCCCACAAACCTGATTGTCCAGAACCTTGTCGGCTGCCAACCAAGGGTTACACCTTTGGGCTAACCAAGAAGCGGGGTGGCACAGCGCTGCCTGTAGACAGGCGATTCAATTCAAGCAAAATGCAAGTCGCCCTCTGTGGGTTCTCTGAAGTGCTTGAAGGCGGAGGAGAGCTAAAGGGCGCCCCTCTTCTCTTCCTGGACCACAGTGCCCTCTAAAGGTCGTGGCCTTTCACCGTTTTTTTTTTAGGGCCAATGAAAAAAGTCACCTTCTCCAACCTGGCGCTCGCCAGACGTGCTTGATCTCAACTCCCACAATTAATCAGCCAGATGGCCGGGAAATATGGGGGGAATTGAAGTGCAAGATACCTGGAGAACATCTGGCAGGGGAACGCCGAGTCGAAGCATTTGGAAAGCCATTTCTTTAGGTTGCGACTTGAAGAAAACTGAGAAGACAAGGTCTGAGATGTTCAGACATAAAAATATATATATTGCTAGGCTCGCAAACCATGAAAACGACAGAGGGAAGAGTCCCAAGTGCTACTAAAAATGCGTTATTGTTGATCCAATGCATGTCAGAAAACAAGACACAGTCTTAAATATGCAGTAGGTTATGAAATATAGCATGCATATATTATGCATCGCTGGTATGGTATTGCTTATGTATGTGCGTGTTTCTCGCATGTAATTTTCTTCCTTTAAATATTCAGGTTTTTTCTTGATAAATATTCATAGACTTCCTTCATGTGTATAATTGTTCTAGTTAACTTGAGTAGCCCCTTAATTTAAATTACACTAGTTCTCTGATTTTAAAAAAACCAAAACCAAAAATTATTTTCATTATCTTACATGGGTAAGATTGAGGCATAAAAAGAAATCCTTTGGGTTTACACATTAATCAAGGCCAACAAATACTTAGGTCCCATGTGATTCTTCTTTATAATTCCATTTATAATTATTGTGTTTATATATTGTGTTCATCCACAAGTCAGAACGCGCAGCAATTCTTAAGACCAAGCAAGCTCCCTGTAGATTACAAAAATTGCTTATATTTGTGGTCCATAACAGCTGCTTCTTTCTATACCTTTTATTTTGAGAGTTTAGCTGAAGCTGGCTGAACAAATACAAGATTCTTGTATCATGGTGGTGTATTTCAACTTCAGCCATTTTTAAGATGTGTGAGTTTCAACTCCCAGAATTCCCCAACCTGCATGTGAATTCTAGGAGCTGAAATCCATACATCCTAAAGTTGCTGAGGTTGAAAAAGGTAAGGAGAAGGCTCCTTTCATTTTGTTATCAAGCCATGATAACATGAGCCGTGGTGGTGTAGTGGTTAGAATGCAGTATTGCAGGCCAACTCTGCCTACAGCCAAGAGTTCGATCCTAATGGGGCTCAAAATTGACTCAACCTTCCATCCTTCCGAGGTTGGTAAAACGAGGATTGTTGGGAGCAATATGCTAACTCTGTAAACCGCTTAGAGAGGGTTATAAAGCACTATGAAGCAGTATATAAGTCCAGATGAGGCCAGGGCAAAGCTAAAATTAAATTTCAGTTTGGTTTCAATTGAATTAAAATTAAATGCAATTACTGCAGCTGCTTCTCCAATTGTCTACTTAAAATTTTCCTCTTTGGCAGTACTCAGAGTTGAAATACGGCGACAATTTTGGGAGTCCTAATGTGGAGGCCTTGGTCCTCTCTGATATTGGTTGTCTGGTTGCAGATGTTTCATTACCCAACTAGATAACTTCAGTGCTACTGATCCTGGATATATTCAAAACACAAGACCCCAGAAATTAAGCAAAATTCATAGCAGATATCAAGGAAACAAAATTAGGCTGCTTCAGAGTGTTATTTTGTTCTCCCACTGCTTCCAAGAATTTATTCGTTAGATTTCAGAAGCTCAGGTAATATACCTAGCATCATCCCCTTCTCCAACAGTCACCTAACCTTGTGAGGTAAACTGAACTCAAAGGCCCAAAGTCATAAAACAGGGGTCCATGGTTGAGAATGGACATGAATTTGATTCTTCCCCATCTTATTCTACAGATTTAACCACTAGTCCTCAAAACGCAAGCTAAGAAAACTCAAGACTCTTTAAAGTCAGCATAAAGTAGGTGGACCATCTGATACTAGTCCAATGGAAAACACGTTTCTCCATTCCCTCTTGCAGTATTAATGGCAGTAATACCAAACATGGAAATTACATTTAGCTGGTGTGATCAGAACCTATCTAGCAGAAACATGTTGCGTTCCATAAGCGCCATCAAAAACACAACATCCCTTTCGCATTTCCTGAGCAAAGCAATTTCACTTGTAACATTTTCCCAGTGCTAATGAAGAGTTCCGCCAGGCTGTATGTAGATGCAGCCATTTGAGGAATAGCATCCAAGGTTCCACTGGTTCAGGACGCAAGTCGTAATTCCAAACTTCTCAGAAGTTGCTTGGTGACACGTTGAAGTCACCGGGGATTGTGAAACCCAAACTGCAGTGGTCCTCAGTTTTTAAACCTGCCCTCTTCTCCCCCCCCCTTTAAAATGGGCACAAAAGTGCAAAATTTAGCTAATTTGCAGCCAACTTTCTCAAGCAGTCTGGGTGGGTTCCAAATCACACGCTGGGAAGCAGTGCGGGATGCTCCCGCTGTTCTTCAGAGACGATTAGCAATTAGCAAAAGACTAAATTTGTGTAAATGATGATGCAACGTAACCCGTGAAAGCAATAATAGGGCTGGTTTGGTTTTAGCTTCCATTCCTGCGAACCGTTGGCATCCTGGCATGTAAGCCATTATTTATGAATTATGGCATGGCACACACTGTATGAACCCAGCTGACAGTGATTTGTTCAACAGGTCAGAGTTACCGTAATCATAATATAGTTATGAATCCAGCCAATTGTGGATTAATCTGCAAACCATGCTTTAGGAAACCGCTGGTTAACACCACCTGGACAGTTTATCACATAATGTAGGTGCTGTAATCCACACCTAGCCATCATAAAGCCCTTCTTTTTCCTACTGTTACTGGCTGTCTGAAAAATGCTGTCCTTGCATACTTTTATCGCAGCAGGTGGCAGCACCTACCTGACCTTGGCCGAGGGCAAACAACATTAAGCAGGACCTGATTTGATATCCCTGTCCTAGGACTATCGCTAAGTGTGGTATCTTATGATTCCTGATGAATGTGTTTATGATGACTATGGTCGTGACTTATATCTTGTATGTGCACTGAGAGCTTATGCACCGAAGACAAATTCCTTGTGTGTCCAGTCACACTTGGCCAATAATTCTACTCTACTCTACTCTACTCTACTCTACTCCTCTCCTCTTCTACTCCTCTCCTCTTCTACTCCTCTCCTCTCCTCTCTTCACTCTACTCTACTCTACTCTACTGTACTCTACTCTTCTGTTCTCTACTCCTCTCCTCTTCTACTCCTCTCCTCTCCTCTCTTCACTCTACTCTACTCTACTCTACTCTACTCTACTCTTCTGTTCTCTGCTCCTCTCCTCTTCTACTCCTCTTCTCTCCTCTCTTCTATTCTCATCGGCATGGGAGATCAGTGAAACACCCCACAGCTAGAAAATCAGGATAACCACAATAAAAACAGCAAGTCCTACTTCAGTCCTGCTAACAAGAATACAGAGAGTCCTCAACTTACAACCACAACTGAGCTCAATGTTTCTGTCATTAAGTGAGATATTTTTTATATGTCAAGTTTTGCCCCATTTTACCATTTTACTTGCCACCATTGTCAAGTGAATCACTGCAGCTGTAAAGTTAGCAACCCGGTTCTTAAGTGAATCCGGCTTCCCCACGGACTTAGCTTGTCCGAAGATCGCAAAAGAGGATCACACGACCCCAGGACACTACAGCCGTCATAAATATGAACCAGTTGCCCAGCGTCTGAATTCTGATCACGTGACCATGGGGATGCTGCAAAGGTCGTAAGTGTGCAAAATGGTCATCGGTCATATTTTCCAGTGCCGTTGTTAACTTTGAACGGTCACTAAACGAACTGTCGTAAGTTGAGGACTATCTGTGTTACTATGACATCCAGGTCTAGAGGTCATCCATATCCAGGAATTAACCTTTACTTGTTGCTGATATTCAGTGACAGAAATAAATTGTGCATAAATTCAAAAGCAGACCAGGTTTCATATTCCTCCTTGAGAAGGCCATAAAGTTCTCCCAATGTTTGCTTATACTTTTTATTTTTGGGGATGCAACAGTGAAGCTCTCACTGTAATTACAAGGACTGGCTGCTTCCAGATCTGAAGCCTATGGGGGGAAAAATATATATATCTTTGATCTACTCACAAAGCTTCAAAGCAGCTTCTGACACACCAGCAGCTGCGGGAGAGAGAACAGATTGCAGCTTTTGCAAATCCCTCTTTTCCTCCCATCTCATCAAAACTTGTGGGGGGGGGGGGGAAGGGAGAGAAAGGGACGGAGAGCGGGAGACTTTTCCAAGAAAACCGATGGTGCATAATTTATTTTAAGTGCTAGCTACGGACCTGCCTTGGAGGAGCCGCTAATTAGCTATCTACTCCTATGTTTATTCTGAGTGGAATGGCCCAGGACTCTCACCCATGAAATTCTACCCAGGAAACACAATATAATTTGAAATAGGGGGCACAGTTTTTCTCTAGGGTGCCACCCAGCCTCAAAAAAAAGAAAAAAAGGTTAATGGGTTCAAATTGGCTTCCTCCCTTCCCACTAACTCCCTCCAGATGGCCTTAAGAGGACAAGGTCATTCACTGCATCTTACACACACACACACACACACACACACACCTCATTGAAGCACGTTCCTGAATGCTGAACATCGTACAGGTACTCCTCAACTTACGACCACAACTGAGCCCAAGAGTTCTGTGGCTAAGGGAGACACTTGTTAAGTGAGTTTAGCCCCGTTTTGCGACTTTTTTCTGCCACCGTTGTGAAGTGAATCGCTGCAGTTGTGAAGTGAATCTGGATTTCCCCATTGACTTTGCTTGTCAGTCTGTAGGTTGCAAGAGCGGATCACATCACCCCGGGACACTGCGACCGTCATAAAAATATGAGTCGGTTGCCAAGCATCCGAATTTTGATCGGATGGAGATGTTGCCACGGTCGTAAGTGTGAAAAACGGTCGTAAGTCACTTTTTTTTCAGTCCCAGTGTATCTTTGGACGGTCACTAAATGAATTGCTGTAAGTCAAGGGCTACCTGTAATTTCAATGGAGATCTCTAATGTGACTTAAAAAAAAATGATATTTTTTTCTTCCCTCTCAAGCAAAATAAGGGAGCCTGGAACACATTTCCCAGCTTCTGTTCTAAGCCTGCTGGAAAACAGTTGTGCATATGAGAAAGAAACGGTAAAAAAAAATGGAAACAGTCAGTACAGGAAGTTACAGCAAGAATCCAGCTATTCGAGTCTGTCAACCACGCTTCGCAGAGTAGCATGAATCCAGCACCACCGTCTGTCCAAAAATGATTCAGCCGAATGGATAACGCCAGCAAGGAAAAAAAAAAAATCAATTTACTGCAACCAACCGACAAGCTTAGGATCTATTTTGTTTTCTCTAGCCCTGAAGTACGGCGACATAAAAAAGAAATACTGTAGGCTGCTGTTGTCGGAAATAGGGTCCTTTGTGCAAGAACAGAATACAACTACACAAAAACTCAGGGACACTTTATTGAAAGCTTACAAAGGAGTGACTTGCACATTTGTTCTCGTTCCCTGTTTACAAGAGTATCACAACTAGGTAGGGAAAGTGGGGAAAAGCAGAATTTCCAGGCAACGTAGCTACTCCCTATCCCCCTACCTCTATTTCTTTCTCATTTTATGCTGGTAAAGCCACCCGCATCCAGGTACAATCTCCCTGGACTATCACAAGAGTCTGCGGCATCAGAAGATGCAGGGCACGGATGCAACCACACTGCTCCTAATTCTACTTTCCCTCTGCGGCTAGCGTAGCATTTGAATTATTGACACACCGCAGGCAGTTCTGATATGTGCACCCCCGAACGATGGGGAGGGAAGATGTCCAGAATACACACATTCAGAAGAGCAGCCAAAATGGATTGTCATTAGACAAATGATCCTAAAATGGAAAGAGTTGTTAAGCTCCGAGACAGATCCGCACAAGCTGCTGAAGATCTTAATCTCCTCTTCTTAGAGACGTTCAATGGACACGTCAGAAATTCTTCTAGCGGCTCTATGAAGCAGGGCAATATTCCATTTGACGAAAAGGTCCAGGCAAAGCCCTATTATTTCAGCCTCTGACTTTCTTCCAGTCTCATACGACGTTATCAAGAGACACAGTCTCATCTACCTTGGGCTACATTTCCTCTTCAGGGTTCCTGCTCTAGAAAGCCTTAGTAAGGCCAGACCTGAAATACTGCGTCCAGTTTTGGTGACCACATTATAAAAAAAAAAAAAGATGCAGAAACTCTGGAAAGAGTGCAGAGGAGAGCAACCAAGATGATTTAGGGGCCTGGAGGGTGAAACATATGAAGAACGGGTTGCAAGAATTGGGTAGGTCTAGTCTGGTGAAGAGGAGATGTGGCATGATAGCAGTGTTCCAGTATTTGAAGGGCTGCCACAAAGAAGAGGGGATCAACCTATTTTCCAAGGCAGCCGAAGGCCAGGCAGGAAACAATGGATGGAAACTGATCAAGGAGAGAAACCAACTTAGAACGAAGGATCAATCAACCAATGGAACAGCTTCCCCCCAGAAGTTATGGGCATTCCATCACTGGAGGCTTTTAAGAAGAGACTGGACAGCCATTTGCCTGGAATTGTATAGGGTCTCCTGCTTGAGCAGGGGGTTGGACTGGATGACCTTCAAGGTCCCCTCCAACTCTGTTATTCTGTTACTCACCCAGAAGCACACCAAGCCTTTTCTTTCCCGATTAGCTCCCTGGACTCCCAAAACAGTCAGCTCCAATTCTGGAACGCCCTCCGAAGAACGCTGCCACAATTATGCCACCTCATTAAGCTGTCACTTGGTGGAATCCACGTGGCTCTTCCATATAATCAACTGGTGTGGTATTGTGTGGTATTGAAAGCTCAAGATCTGACTGCGGGCTAATGATTCTCAAACCTCCCATTAAAAGAGCAGGGGAGGGAGAAGAAGGAAAAAGAACTCAGGTTCAGAGAATATTTAAAATCAGCCTTTGCAAAAGCCAGAGGTGTAACAGATGGCAACTTCCCAAAAACACAAGATAGAAGTTACACCCCTGCACATGGTTCCCTGTTAAAACTGTGGTTTCCCAAAACTGAGTTATCGTAAATATCGGTGGATTCCACGAGCAACAGCTGTTCAAATCTGTACTGTATCCTTGTTTCTCCGTATTTCAATTAGCAAAATTTATCAAACTGACTCAAAATATCCAGGCACCTCTTAGCGTAATCCTGTGTTGATAATTGTACTAAACCCCTTAGGCCGAGTGTCCCCCGTGAACCATTTCAAGTTCATACAGAAATAAAAGCAAAAGGCTTCCATTTTTAAAAAATCCAAAATCAGTCGAAAGTTGTGCAACGTAACGAAAGCGTTAAAGTAAAACCCCCCAAAAAATCAGAGAGCAGAGAACATTGACATGGTTCTGCTATTTTTCTGCATGCAGGATGAGTTTTATTTATGTAAATAATTGCAGAAGCCACCGTCTACTGTGTGATACAGTAGAAATCAGTCCCGGGTTCTGACTTCAGTAAGAAAGAAACAGTTTCCCAGCATTCATTTCCCTTTTAGGATTTTTGATTCATTCTGACAAGCTTCCATTGCAGATAGTCCTTGACTTATGATCACAACTGGGACCAGAACTTCCTTGCTAAGCAAGGGGTTGTTAAGTGAATCACACCCAATTTTACAACCTTTTGGGAAACAGTTATGTGAATCCTTGCAGTTTTTAAGTGTCGTTTATCAAATCTGGCTTCCTTCATTGAAGCACCTGGGAAGGTTGCGAATAGCAATAGCACCTAGACTTATATACCGCTTCACAGTGCTTTACAGCCCCCGCTAAGCGTTTACAGAGTCAGCATATCATCCCCAACAATTTGGCTCCTCATTTGACCAACCTCGGAAGGATGGAAGGCTGAGTCAACCTTGAGCTACTCAGAATCGAACTCCTGGCAGTCGGCAGAGTTTGCCTGCAATACTGCATTCTAACCACAAGGAAGGAAGGAAGATAGCAATAGCACCTAGACCTATATACAGCTTCACAGTGCTTTCCAGCCCTCTCTAAGCACTTTACAGAGTCAGCCTGGGTCTTCGTTTTACCATCCTCAGAAGGAGTCAACCTTGAGCTGGTCAGGATCGAACTGCTGGCAGTGGGCAGAGTCAGCCTGCAATATTGCACTCTACCCACTGTGCCACCACAGCTCAAATGGCAGTCACATGACCCTGGGATGCTTCAACCATCGTAAATACATGCTGGATGATAAGCACCCAAATTTTGATCACATGACCGTGGGGGCACTGCAACAGTCACTAAGTGCAAGGTCGTAAGTCGATGCTGTCGCTAAATGAATGGTTGTAACCAGTGGACTACTTGTAGCATATGAGCCAATTCCTCACTCTCAAAATTCAGATATAGTCCTCGACTTACGACCACAATTGAGCCCAACATTTCTGTTGTTAAAGGAGACGTTTGTTAAGTGACTTTTGTCCCATTTTATGGCCTTTCTGGCCACAGTTGTTAAGTGAATCCAGATTCCCCATTGGCTTTGCTGGTCAGAAAGTCGCAGAGTGATCACATGGCTCTGGGACAGGGCAACGGTCATAAGTATGTACCCGTTGCCTAGCCTCTGAATTTGAATCACGTGTTCGTGGGGATGCTGCAAAGGTCATAACTCTGAGAAACAGCGTCACTTTTTTCAGTGCCTTGCAACTTTGAACGGTCACTGAACGAGGTGTTGTAAGTCGAGGACTACCTTAATAAGAGAAAACATCTTCGTGGTGGGGAAATGAGGATGGGATCAACGCATTTTCTCTGTGTCATATAATATATGTGCGTATGTGGCGATATGCATAATCTTTTATTGGCTGATCGATTGATATTTTTGTCATCTTTATGTAGTGTATATTGGAGGTGGTGATCCTTTGAGAGCTAATGTATCTAATGAAATTTCATTTTAATATCTGCCAATTAGTTTAAAGTGGCAATAAAGTTAGTCCAGGTCTAAGTCTAATCAATACATTTAGTCAAGGAATAAATAGCACTATTTCACTGAAGGAGTTGTATTCCTAGGGCACACCTTCCTGTTTCTCCCCACCGCCCACCCCGAGATCTATCTTCACCCAAAACCAGGGGAACAAATCCACAACATTTGTCATTTCTCTACTAACAACCTCAGTGGGGCAAGAGATCCGTTGGGCGAACCCTCTTGTCCTTCTCCAACGAGTTCCTCCATTTTGCAGCCAACCTAAAAAACAGAACCATCCCTGGCTCAGGAGCAAACTGGTTAATGTTTAGCAGGAAACTGACAATCGGTTCAGTCAAACCAACTTTTGACTTCCCCCACAGCTGTCTTCTTGGCAGGCAGAGACCGGAGGGGGGGGGGGGGAGAGGAGAAAAAAAAATACCCGGGCGAACAAAGCGTGGCCTATTATCTTAATTCCCACCACAAATCACAAACCGCAAAAGAGAAGAAAAAGTGGAACGAAGCCCATGGGCCAGGCTGCAATTAGAGATGCTCTCTCCCTCCCCTCCTTTTCACTCAGATGGAGAGGCTGCATCCTCAATGGCCTCACTGTATCTTTATATCGAGGCTAAACTGAGATGCCGCATTATTTACTCGGTTCCTTATCCAGTCTATCAGCTTTTTTTTTTCAAATGGGGCAGTTCAGATGTTGGGACCTCCGTTCCCAGAATTCCGAACCAGCCTGGTCATTGCCAGATTTTTGGAAGTTGAAATCCACCCTGTTGGGGGAATCCCCCGGACTGGGGAAAAGTTTAGGCTAAAGTTATAACTTTAGGCTAAAGTTATACAATCACCGAAGTAGCTAAGGAAGGTGGTAGAGTTAATCCTCGGCTTACAACAATTCGTTTAGCGACCGTTCGAAGTTACAACAGCCCTGAAAAAAGTGATTTATGATCATTTTTCATGCAGCTGTTGCTGCATCCCCCTGGTCCCCCTCAGAAGCTTGGCAACTGGTTCATATTTATCTTTGTTTGCAGTGTCCCGGGGGTGACGTGATCACCTTTTGTGACTTCTGACAAGCAAAGTCAGTGGGGAAGGACTAGAAAAGGTAGAGTTGGGTGTTACCTGGTTCGCTGTTGTGGAAAACCCACGTCCCGTCCCCCTCGGCACGTTGTGCGAAGTACCCCCCCCTCCACACACACACACACACACTAAATTTCTGAAAAACTTTTAATAAGGAAAAGAAAAATACCTAACGAAGATACTTGACGTGCAACAACTCATTCAGTGGCCATTCGACGTTACAACAGCACTGAAAACAGTGACTCGTGACCGTTTTTCCACACTTATGGCCACTGCAGCATCCCCGTGGTCACAATTCAGAGGCTTGGCAACGGACTCATATTTATGACGGTTGCAGGGTCCCAGGGTGACGTGATCTGGCTTCCTCACTGACTTTGCTCGTCAGAAGGTCTCAAAAGGTAATCACACACACACACACATGTACACACACACTCCTATCCAAAGACATGTGGCAAAAAATTATTTTCTGAAGGCTCCATTCGGAAGCATGCGGTAAGGATGATAAATACAAGCAGCTGAAAGCCTTTTCTCTCTCCGGGAGTGAAAAACCAAGAACTTTCTGCTGCGTCAGTGAGAAATACGCCAGACACACAGACTCTGTTTTCCACTTAAAAGTTGCCAGCATAAATTCAAACTGAGGACCTCGGTAAGTCAATCCTCCCAAGTTCCCCTCAAAACCAGGAACTGCTTGATCATGCTTCTATTTCCTATATGACACGGTTACGCCAGGAAGATCCTGCCCTTCAAGTCCAAATTAGCACACCCCATTAACACATGATGGTTCACCGGGGGATTTGTAGCGGAGTGAAATGGCTGATGTCTACAGTTATCGAGAGGACAAATGCAACCCATGTTTCTTCAAACCGCAGCAAGGGACCTGAATCTCTAAATGCTGACATAGCCAAAGTGAGATTTCCCTTCCCCTTAACAAAGCAGCCAATGAGACACGTCCTTCGCTAATTCTCCCGGCGTTGTGCCGATTTTTCTGCCTTCAAAAATACGTTCGGTCATATCACCTTTATATTTATGCTTTATATTTCCCTCCTCCAATTCAGGACAAAGGCAATAACGATTTCTATGAGAACCGAGGATGCGTTCGATTTAGACAAAAGATAAATCGCTGACTGGAACCCTCCTCTGGACTCTTTTTCTTTCTTTTTCATGAAACAGTAAAAATAAATAAATAAATGTGCTTATGATTTAAGCCAGGATAGATTACAGAAAGAAGATAGGCGTGATGCAACTTTAAAGAAAGAGGTAAATTTATGACTGTCCTTAAAACTGCTGTGAGGAAGATCAGAAACTATTTCTTTGCATCGTTTTCTTTCCCTTCTATTTCCCTTCTATTTTTTTTTTGTCTTTCTTGCACGTTTAGCCCTCTGGTTTCTCTTTCCCCCCCCCCTCTTTTTTCTTCCTTACTCTGTATTAGTTTGTATTTGCATTCACCTTCGTTTTCAAAGCTTTTAATAAAATTATACATAATGTGTAAACATTAAAAGAACTAAAGGATGCAACGGACTGTCACATTCAAACTACATCCTGAAGTCTAATGTGAATAAATCTTGGATTCAAATTACTGCGTGACTCGATTCAATGGACAATATGATCTTATTTCAAACCTCTCACCACCAAGACGGAAGAGTTAGATACATGGACGTGAAAAACCATGCTTTGCTTATTTATTTATTCGTTTTATTTATTTAGATCTCACCTTTATTATTATTTTTATAAACAATTAAAGGCAGTGAACATATCTAATACTCTTTCCTCCTCTTATTTTTTCCTACTACAACAACCTTGTGAGGTGAGATGGGCTGAGATTGTGTGACTGGCCCAGGGTCACCCAGCCAGCTTTCACGCCTAAGGTGGGACTAGAACTCACGGCCTCCCAGTTTCTAGCCTGGTGCCTTCACCATTGGGCCAAATCGGCTCTCCACGATATGGGGAAGACTGGTCTGCTCTCAGGGTTTCGTCTCCCCATCCAACACAAATCTCATGAGGGAAACTTTGTGGCTGAATCATCTGATCTTCTCTATCTACTGTCAACAAGAAAAATAAAATATAAAATCATCTTCACTCTATCAGTCTCAACTGGCTGCTCTGGAGGAAGAGAAATACAGAAACATGGTTTTAGAAGAACCAGGAATAAGCGGTCACCAGGGTTTAAAATCAACGCAAACCGGAAATAACAAAACTGAAATAAGTTTTCTCCTGACCCCGTGAAGGAAGGGAGGAAAGCGAAAACCCTTTGAGAGGACACTTGTGCAACTGAACATTTTGAAAAAAAAGGTTGAGATTTCCACTCTTAATGGCGCAGATATTGCCCCCTTTCCTGCCAGGGGGAGGTGGAGAGAAAAAGCTGTTAGAATCCAATGGATACTGGGGGTTTTTTAAAGTCAATAAATGCCAAGATTGGTTTTAAAAACATAGATCAAGTTCTTTGCTACTCAAGGGCCCCCTTGTTGGACATACCTGTGCCCTCACCTGGATTCGAGAGAAACCAGGAAGATGTTTGTATACAGTACATCTCAAATGCCAGAGTGATTCCCTCCAGGCAGAGCACAACAAAGCTTTCCACCTATCCAGCTTGACAGTGTCCTCCAGGTGGTAGAGCTGACCGCCTGGGACTGGCCTGCTTCCAACACCAACCCTCTGCACACACACGCACACATACACACCACTCCTGAAACATCCCTGCTCCAAGCTCAAAAGAGACCCTGCCTACAACTATAAAATTGAATCAGAAGAAAGCAGAGGATCAAAACCCATCATTCCAGAACTCCTGCCCCAGGAAGGAATTCAGTCCCTCCAAAGGTTCTGGAGATGTTGGGATGGGGGAGAAGACTTACATATCCACGTCCGGAGAAGAGCAAAGCAGAAAGGGGAAGAGAGAGAGAGAGAGAGAAGGAGTCAGGATCCAGCTGTGGTATTTCCTTTGTTCCACACTGTGGACAGAGTGAAAACACTGAAGTCTTCCAGACGTTCTTGCTCCGGAGCGCCCATCAACCCCACCTCCTTGCCTTCGCCATGGAAACCGGCCAAAGCCACGTGATTAAGGCAGGAAATTAAGGAGAAGCGCCTCCTTCCCACATCTCCCGCTTCCCATCCATCCATCCCGGATAGAAAAGAGAAGAAGCCGGAGGCGTCCATCACACCACGCAGAACGTAACAAAGGAAGGCTGCTTAAGGAAGATCACCCGAGATTTTCCAACTGTCTGCACCAACACTGGGCAAGCATCATGGAAGAACAAGGATGGACACACCTACCCACCCCATTCCATTGAATTTCAGGCATCCTGGTGGTCTTTGCTGGAGGCTCAACTTTAACCAGCTTGGAAGACAAGGGGGGGGGAGAGAAATTGGAATTTGTATCATGGCATAAGAATTGGCGTAGCATCAGCATGGATGGGGAGGATTAGTTGGGATAGAATTCGGTGTCCAGGAAATAATATATCTTCCTTCTCCTTCTCAACTCAAGGAATGACCAAAACAATCAACGCTTGCCAGTTACAAACACAAAGCTGAACCCAGGCCAAGAATTTGGCAATGGGCAGCCTCCAAGTGACTTGTGCATGGCTGACCGATGACAAGTTACTTTAAAATCGAGGCCCCATGCCAAGCTTGGCCAACAGACACTAGCTTGTTAACTTGTGAATAAAAGTAAGCATGCATCCACATGTTTCTCAACAACACACATGCAAACTTAGCAACCGAAAGCAGAAAGTAAACAGTCATAAAAAGTATCTCATGTGGGCAGGAAGAGAACTAACTCTAACTCTCTCTCTCTCTCTCTCTCTCTCTCTCCTATCTCGTTTATATCAATCTATTACTGATATCTATTATTTATCATCATCATCATCTTTTAACAACCCCATAATCCCCTGCGGAGTCGAGTCTGGATAACTGAATGGAGCTAGCAGTGTTTTAATGGCCGGATGCCCTTCCTGTCGCCAATGCGGAGCCAGTCTG
>JANHFL010005707.1:5116-15509 GCA_032468155.1 Oxyrhabdium leporinum | reverse complement strand
GCTTCTCATCCCAGAAGTTTCTTCAGCTCTGACTGGAGAAGAGCTGAAGAAGCTTCTGGGATGAGAAGCGAAACGTCTTCAAAGAAAAAAAAAAACCCCAGAAAATCCAGTTTTCTCTTGAAAAAGCGCCTTTGGGACAGCCAAAACCTGGATGATTGAGAGTCTCCATAAACTGCACCAAACTGGCTGTCTTAACAAAATATCTGAACCTAACTATTAGGAGGTGAATTTGGTCTCAGCAAAAGAGCTTGTGAGGTATCAGTGAGCCTAGAAGATTAGACGCAAAGCCAGCAGACACTTCCTACACTGCCTCTATGCTGATCCTGAGGATCTATAGCAAATATTTACACTGGGGAAAGCACCGTACTTTCTCTAACCTCTTTCTAAAGGGAGCCCAACCCCAGCAAGCGTGGAAGCCATGAGGTTCTCGGTTATCAGAACTGTTAGGTTTTGCCAAGAGCAAAAGTTTTTCCTCTTGGTTCCTTCCTCTAGAAACACTGAGTCAAAGAAAGACAATGTCATCTTATCTAAACGATTCTTATCGGACAAGATTTGTTTTCTTTTCACCCTGCATTGCTAAATCAGCTGTATGTTGTAACCACATCACCCTATTTCATATTAGGATTTCTACTATTAAGTCTTTATTGAGATATGGGGAACCTGATTAGTAAATTGGATAGAACACAACCCAAAAAAAACCCCAAACCTTCTATAGGCCAGATTGGAAAGTTGAAGAAATATCTGGGAAAAAGGGTAGATTCTATCCTGTTAATTCGCTCAGAGTTGAGCTTCAACCCAGAAAGTTTTTATTTTCTGTTTCTGGAAGAAAGCAGACACAGATGAGGTTTTGGAAAGGACAGAAACGTCACTCCCCGAGCCAAAATATCTTTCCGGATTGTTCCAAGGCAGCTGCAAAATATTTCATGGCTCAGTCTTATTTTAAAAGCAGTTATAGAGAAGATAAAAAGAAAAGGTCAGTTTATGCAGCTGCAGGCACGTTTCTTTAAACAGTTATTTGAAATTTGCTTTTTCAGCAAATAGCCCTCTAAAAGAAAAGATATCGGTGCTTGGGAAGGCAGTCTTCTATCCTTTTCAAGACCATTGGGTCTTCTCAAGTAACAATAAGGAAACAACATTGGGTCTTCTCAAGTAACAATAAGGAAGGAAACAATAAGATTAAAAATAGACAGCAATCTCATGCAGACAGTCCACAAAGAATGACTGAACAAGCCATGGTGGTTATACAATAAGCCCTCATCTGGAAACAGATTTGCTTAAAAGTAAACAGGTAGTCCTTGACTTTTAATAACCGTTCAAAGTTACAACGGCACTGAAAAAAGTGACTTATGACCCTTTTTCAGTTATGACCATTGCAGAATCCCCATGGTCAGGTGATCAAAATTTGGAGGCTTGGCAACTGACTCATATTTATCACGACTGCAGTGTCCCGGGGTCATGGGAATCTCTTTTGCAACCTTCTGACAAGCAAAGTCAATTAAGATTCACTTTACAACCATGTCACTAACTGGACAACTGCAGCAATTTCCTTTAACAACTCTGGCAAGGAAGGTTGTAAAATGGGACAAAACTCACTTAACCCATGGCTCACTTAGCCATGTAAATTTTGGGCTCAGTTGCAGCCGTAAGTTGAGGGCTCCCTGTACCGAACTTTTTCAATCCTTCCAAGTGACGTCCAGGTCCATTTCTCCTTTGCTCCACATTCATAGTACCTTTCCACATTCTCCCACAGGTCTGAGCAAACACACCAAAATGGCTCTTCTGATGGAACACACCTGAGCTGTAAACAGGACATCCTTAATCCACCTGAGAGCCACTCAGAAAAAAAACCCCACCGAAATGATTTCCCCTTCGCTACAGAAGCTCTTCAGAATGAGAGGCCACACTTGAATTAATTACTCTTTCTCAACACGTTGCAGAGAATTTAGGAATGGCAGTACCTTTCCATGCATCAGGAAGTTGCTGCATTTGGGCTGACTAAAGATAGACAATTTAAACCAGGGGCGTTCAACTTAGTCAACTTCAAGACCTCTGGACTAGGACTCCCAGAATTCCCCAGCCAGCCAAGTGAGTAACACAAAGCTAAGATAACCAATTATCCTATAAAATGTAACGCTTTGCACCAAGCTCTGAGAGACCCTAGTTGGAGGCTATCCTGAGCCATAGAAACTCAAGGACAATCTAAAACTCAATCCATCATTCAGAATAGAGCTGGAAGGGACCTTGAAGGTCTTCTAGTCCAATCCTCTGCTCAACTAGGAGACCTATACCATTTCAGCTAAGTGACTGCCCAGTCTCTTCTCAAAAACCTCCACTGCTAAAGCACCCACAACTTCTGGTGGCAAGCTGTTCCACTGATTAATTGTTCTCACTGTTAGGAAGTTTCTCCTTAGTTCCAGGTTGCTTCTCTCCTTGATTAGTTTTCATCCATTGTTTCTTGTCCTGTCTACAGATGCTTTGATAAATAAGCTGACCCCCTTGTCTTTGTGGTAGCCTCTCAAACACTGGAATACTGCTATCATGTCCCCACTAGTCCTTCTTTTCTCTAGACTAGCCAAACCCAAATCCTGCACCCGTTCTTCATATGTCTTGCTCTCCAGGCCTTTAATAATCTTAGTTGCTCTTCTTTGTACTTTTTCCAAAGCCTCAACATCTTTTTTGTAATGTGGTGACCAAAATTGGATGCAGTGTTCCAGCTGTGGCCTTACTAAGGCTTTATGAAGCGGTACTAATACTTCACATGATTTTGATTCTATGCCTCTTGTTTATACAACTCAACCCAGTAGTGGAAGCAAGATCTAAGACTTAACCTGCCATTGAAAGAGGGAACACTAAGTGCTCTCCAATGAGTTTCGGTAGGAAAGATGCAATATTCTTTAAGCAATTGCTAATTAATTAAATATGCCACAGGGACATTTCTCCACACTGGTGCCCTTCGGAAACACTGAGTCTTCAGCCCCCAGAATGAAGAACCAACCTGCCCAAAACCACATTGATTGGGAGTTTAGAAACACTAATTTCAATCCATATGTAAGCAACAGACTGGAGAAGTAGGTTGTGTGATCTCAGAAAGAAAAGTCTACGTTGTCACTAGATATGAACGTGTTGGTGTTAGTCCTCTCTAAAATAAACCAGCTGGAGAGAGGAAAGCTTGCAAGATGTGAGCTCCAGATGAAGGAAAGAAGACTTTGAAGAGTACAGTCATAAAGACATTGACTCAGTCTTTCTTGTATTTGTCCACTCAGAGGGCCATCTCCATGTCGTGAACTTTGCCACAGCCACTAAAGAAAAAGGACGACTCACTTTAATTCCCCAGGCGCATAGGAAGCAAAATAATTCCTAAAGAACAAAACTTGGAAAGAAAAGAGAGAGCAGGTTCTGCCACTCCCTTCCCCCTGCTTGAATTTGCAGCCCTCCAATGTTACTAGACCACAATTCCCAACTTAGACAGAGGAGAAGGATTGTGGATGATGCAATTGAGAATCTCTACCCATAAGGCTACATTTGCACATCTGTGGTTCTCTTTCCTTTTGCAAGATGCAAGGTTTGGCCCAAAGCAAGTCTTTTCAGCCCCTTTCCTCCAAGATCTTAGAACTTTCATAACGCCTTCATCCTAGATCTCCACCTCTGGCAGCTTGAAGACGTGTGGACTTCAATTCCTGGAATTCCCCAGCCTGCACGGCTGGCTAAGGAATTCTGGGAGTTGGAGTTCACACGTCTTTCCAGTTGCCAAGGGTGAAAAAAAAAAACCCACTGTTCTAGATTAAATGAGAAACAAAGGAGCAGTATGCTTTTTACTCGTTGGCAAACTGTTCCACCTAGATTCCTCTAGCATGCTCCATCCGGTGACAGGAAAAAGAAAAGAAGAAAGACCAAAAGAGCCAGCTTTGGCATCTATCACAGCAAGAACGTACAAAGCTGGAAAGCCAAGCAGCAGGGATGCCAGAGGGCTTTCATCTGAAAATTACGCCCTGCCAATCTCCTCTTACCGTGAAACCCACGCTGAAAATTACATCCTTCATAGAACACGTTGCAAGGGGGTAAGCAGCGAGCCAGTCACAGCCAACTGGCAGCCAGGCAGAGGCTTCGGGTACCAATAGAAGAGAATATTTGTAGCTTGGGGATGAACTATGGGGGTCCTTGGTGGTCCCCGAGTTCTCTCCGAGGACCCCAAAAACGTCAAGGATGTAGACGTATCACCGGGGGCTTGCAGAGGTTGCCCAATACACCAGAACATCAAATCACAGGGATTGCACACTATAGGTCGGGGAACCCCCCCCCCCCAAAAGGCCACAAAAAGCAACTTAAAAGGCAGAAAAATGACATTAAAAAAAATAAATAAATCGATCAGCCTGGCGCATCCAGTGAGAAATCTCTCACAATTTCTCCTGGCTTGGCTTAGCTTTGCAGGCTGCCCTGAGCAATTGCAGGACTGCAAATATGCACCCTCTCTTTTAATGATTAAAAGGAGCTGATGTATTTCTCACTCAACTTGAATCTAAACGAATCTTTGCAAAGCCATTGGTGACTTCAGGGGGTCAGCGTGGCAAAGTTTAGAAGATCACGTCCCACAACAGACAGCAACATCACTGGCTGGAGGGGGGGGGGAGCGGTATGTATCCAAACATTTAACCTTATGGAAGTTGTACCTCAGCAGCACTACCTAGTTTGGTAATGCAACATCTGCACGAAAACAAGCCAAGCTCAGAGATCATCAAGGACCCCTCATTTCAACCCCGAGCGACAAACATTCTTCTCGATGGATTCCATCATTTTCTTCCTTAGAGTGGTGGATACATTTATCCTCAAGAGGTGTTCTTCGTGGCTTGGTGTTACATGGAGACCATGAACCTCCCTTTGTTTATTGTGTCGTGAAAACCCAGCCAACTGCAGTTTATTCAGTGACCGTGATTCAGCAGGATGCATGAGGCCGGCCCCAAACTCAAGACTAGCCACTCCGTCTCAATCTCTCTCTGCCTCCCATCATCCCACCATTTTTACAGCTAAAATCGCAGACCCCTTTGTTCATGAAACACATCCTGTACAAACACCAATTCGGAGAGATCTGCTTCTAAAATCCATGCTCCAAACAAGGGATTCGGCCCCAGGGACTCATAATGCAATACACAACATACACAGAGCACCCTCCACAGGAAAAAGGACGTCTTCTGCACAGTGCACATCATTTGGCAATCACCACAAAATGTACCGCAAAACAAAGAAGTGACTTTGTTACGTGGTGTTTTTTTTGCCTCCTCGGAGAGAATAACATTTTCCAACTCCCAAATTTGAATACAGGAGAAAAGAGGAGAAAAGGCCTGGCTGAGTTCACATCGCGCACTGGGCTAGAAAAAGTAGTTGCCTGCTGTCTGGTTCACTGTTGTGGGAAATCCACGTCCTCCCAGCACGTTGTGCGAAGTACACCCCCCCCCTAAATTTCTGAAAAAGTCTTTTACTTCAATAAGGAAAAGAAATACCTAATGAAGATGCTACAGATAGTATTTGACTTACAGCACATTTAGTGACCATTTGAACTTACAACAGCACTGAAAAAGTGACTTGTGACTGTTTTTCACACTTATGACCATAGCAGCATCCCCACGGTCATGTGATCAAACTTGGCAACTGACTCGTATTTATGACGGCTGCAGTATCCCGGGGTCAAATGATCCCCTTTTGTGACCTTATGACAAGCAAAGTCAATGGGGAAGCCAGATTCACATAACAACTGTGTGACTAACTTAACAGAGTGATTCATCTAACAACTCTGGCAAGAAAAGTCATAAAATGGGGCAAAACCCAGTTTCAAATATCTCATTTAGCAGTAGAAACGTTGGGCTCAATTGTGGTGATAAGTTGAGGTCCAGCTGTGTGCTAGCTAGACCCTAGATTAGCTTTATTATCAGCATTTGAGGGAATGAATAAGACTGGCTACATCACAAAAATTGAATATACTTTTATTAGTGGCTACTACGCAGTTTATCATTAGTCATGGAAAATGGAATAATGGAACTGATGAGAAACAGAAAAAGCCTCATTGAGCTGAAGATGGTTTTCCAACAGTTCAATACCATTTTATTGATGTATCTATGAAAGTATCAAACTATATTTTCCTAACAGACATAATGATGGTTCCAGATGATCGTTCCAGGGAAAATCCCTCAAAATCCCAACTCAAAGGGAAAGTTCTACGGATCCCAAATAACAACCATCTTCATTTGAGTTAAGCGACACAGATCCCTTATTTTTCAAACTTAGAAGAGCAGCTCCAAAAGCAAGTCTGAAAGCCATTCCAGCTCCGAGGAGAAACCACCAGCCCCTAAAACCAGCCTCCCAGGCTTGCAAACCACAGCTTGGGGCTTCAGGGCGCTGTCTCAACCCCCATCGCACTTGAGTCTTAATCCCTCAATCCTGGCGTTGGTGCTGCAGAAAAGATCCTCGCTTTTCGAGCCCGCCCACCCACCCCTAGCCGAACTCTTTCCAACTCTGGATCGCCTTGCGCTCTTTGGGTGACATGGGCAGTTACACAAACTTGATTAAGAAATTAATAATAAACATAATAAAACCCTGAGGAGGAGGAGAGGAGAAGGAAGAGGAGATGAGAGAAGGAGGAGGAGGGAAAGGAGGAGGAAAGGAGGAGGAGAAGGAGGAGAGGAGAAATAGGAGGAGAAGGAGAGGAGGAGAGGAGAAGGAGAAGGAGAAGGAGAAGGAGAAAGCGAGGAAGAGAGGAGGAGAGGAGAAATAGGAGGAGGAGGAGCGGGGGAGAGGAGAAGGAGAAGGAGGAAAGGAGAAATAGTAGGAGGAGAAGGAGGAGAGACGGAGGAGGAGGAGAGGAAGGAAAGAGGAGGAGGAGGAGGAGGAGAAAAAAGGAGAGAAAGCCCCAGGACGGCCCTTGAGCAAGCTCCGGCCGCCTCCCAGCCACCGAGCACCCTCCGCATGGGGCTGGGGCTCCGGCGCTCAACCTCCCCAGCCAGGGTGGCCCAGGAAAAATGGGAGCTGCAAGCCAGAGCCCGCCAGGGGCGCCTCCGCCGCCGCTTCTCCCAGCAGAGGCGACCAGGTAGGGTCCCCCGCCTGGCTCCCCTTCGTCCCCTCGGGCGAAGCCAAGGAGCCCTGCGCCCGCGAGCGCCACCAGCTTCCAGGAAGGCAGGGGCTTCGCGCGGCCGCCGGTTCTCCCCGGGACCCCCCCCCCCCTCCCCTCCCTCACTTACATGGCTGCGAAGAGTCCGCGGAGCTGCGCGGTCAGTCCCGAGGCCGAGGCCGCTGCCTTCACCGCCCGACGGCCAGCCGCCCACCCAGCGATCCAGCCGGGGAGGAGCCGGAGCCGGAGGAAGCGTCGGGAGAGAGCGAGCGGGCGGGGTGGAGCTTTCCCCCCCCCGGGCGGGGTTTTTCTGGGCACCAAGCGGGGCGGAGGGAGGAATGTCCTGCGTGCGCCTGCTGGGGAAAAGGGGTCCCGAGCGTGGGGTGGGGAGGGGGGGGGTCCTCTCGCGGCTCCAGCCGAGCACGCAGGTCGGTTGGCTCCAAAGGACTTGGGCGAGCTGGCGTCGTGATTTCCACCAACATACCTTCCCAGCTAGCAAAATGAGAATACTTTTATTAAAACTGGTTTATCCAACAATGAATCGGGTGGTGGGGGTGGTTGTTGTTGTTGTTGTTGTTGATTAAACGATGAGTGGACGCTCCATCACTGGAGGTTTTTCAGAAGGGATCGGACAGCCCCGTTTGCCCGCAATGGTATAAGTATAGGGTCTCCTGCCCGAGCAGTGGGGTTGGACTAGAAGATCTCCAAGAACCCTTCCAACCCTGTTATTCTGTATATCTCCCAACACTCAACGACTGTTGGGTGCCTCACAGCAGTGAAAGAAATTGCAATAAATTGGGCTGCGATTGACCGTTATTCCGAGTCTTCATCCCTACTGAAGGTGGTGGAAAGAAAACTGCCACTCTTGGACTATCGAGAGTCTCCGTCCTCCAGCTCCTGGTTGTCCCAAAGGTGCTTTTCCAAGAGGCAACTGGACTTCCTGGTTTTTCTTTTGAAGACATTTCGCTTCTCATCCAGAAAGCTTCTTCAGCTCTGACTACTATCCTGTCTACTATCCGCTATCCTGTCAGAGCTGAAGAAACTTCTTGGATGAGAAGTGAAACATCTTCAAAAGAAAAAAAAACAAACAAACCATTGTTGCCTCCCGAAAAATGCCACTCTAGGCTCACAGCTACAGTAGCCTCAAACTGCTGTAATTAATCATGGGATGGCAGAAACCTGAGTGAGATTCCTGGCTTTCCTTTTAAAAAAATGATTCCTCAGTTTCTAATCTGGATTGATTGTGTCTTTCAACTGAATTTGCTTTCCCTGGAGGCAGAAGAAGAAAAATCACCAAGAAATCACTGCAAACTATAGTTAGGTCTCTACAAACCAAGCGGGCAAAGTTTATTTCAAGCTAGCCTTACACCTTAACCCACCACGTTTCTACTGTCGGGAGAGGTGCAAGATGCTAAGATCCCAAAATATGAAACAAGCAATTCAGTAATCCTCCTGTTTGCAAACTAGAAAAATCTGCAGAGATTAATTCGTGCCATCCTTCCCCTCCCCTCCCCCCCCCCAAAAAAAAAAAAACATTTAAGGGAGAAGAAACGTTTCTGTTGATTCGGTCCAGAAAAAGAAAGTGCTGCCCTAACCAGAACAAGGGACAAGTGATCAGAGGAGCGTGCAGACCAAACGGAATAGAAAAGAAGAAATGACGACAGATGATCAACATCTGCAGTTTTGATTTTGCTGCCTTCAAGCGGAGGCTGTAGCCTTTGGGCCTTGTTATTCTCTGGAAGCAGAAATTCTTTCTCCGAAGGACGGCTGACTTCCGCTGCCCACTCTCCGCTCCAGAACTAAACTCCTCTTTCTGAGTCCTCTTGTTATTCTCCAGCCCTCTCCTTCATTCCCCTTCCTGTAACAGGGTGAGTCACTCTTGCTTTCTTCTTCTCCCTTATATTCTTCTTTTTTTTTCCGCCCCCCCCCCCTTGAACGCTGCTGTGAAGCATCCAGCAAATGAGGTATTTCCACGAGGAAGCCTCGATCGAATTGCAGAATGCTGCATCATTTCTGTCCGTTTTTGGGAGCCGTCATCCAAGTTAAGAGTCGCCCTCTGGCCAACTGGTCACACGGATTCCTTCAGCCTTATGCCGACTCGATTTTGTGATTGAATTTTGTCTGCGGTGTATCTTGCCTGGCTTCAAAAAAAAAAATATTAGACCAATTCATGGAAGAGGCTCTTCCTTGGAGGTTGTTTTTTTTTGCAACCCAGGTTCCCGAGTCTAAGAGGAGCCCTTTCCAGCAATTCAAGAGGATCAAGAGATTGATTGTTCCTGGAGTTGACTGAAATGGCAAAATTGACTATTTTGATTAAGAGAAGTACTTTTATTTCCACGTGGAAACCGCTTCTGAACTTTGTGCCTGAAGTGATAAAGAATGAATCTTTGATTTTGGGTTTTACCGATTGGATTGATAGAGCTTTATAGAAATGGCTTGTTCCTGTTATTATGAAAAAAAAAAAAAGTTGTGTTTTGATGTGAATGTCTTATTTTACTGCAACAGGGAGAGTCGGAAGTCAATGTTTCTTTTTCTTTTTCTTATCCTTCTTCAGTTCTCTTCCCCCTCTTCCTCCCCGCTGTTTTCCTATTTACTTTGGTACTTTGTATCTTATTTTATCTTATAACCCAATAAAAATGTTAAACCAAGAGATTGATTGTCCCAGCCAGGAGCACCCGGCTAGGTTGCTCCTTCTGAACTGCCTCATCTCCTTTGAACTCTGCTGAGAAGCCTTGGCAGATGTTAAGAGCGCAGAAAATAAGAATTTGAATGCAGCAGAGACCTGCTGCAGAAAAATGCTCTATCAGCCAAGGCTTCTCTGCCAAGGAGGAGCTGAGTGCTAATCCTCTCTGCATATAAGACACTATGAGAACACCAGATCCCTTTTCTCTAGGAAGATTGCCATAATATTTTAAACATTAGGATTCAGATATTTAAAAATGCTGGCCTGAAGGACAGGAGTCTGCTATTATAGCAATAGCAATAGTACTTAGACTTATATACCGCTTCACAGTGCTTTTACAGCCCTTTCTAAGTGGTTTACAGAGTCAGCCTATCGCCCCCAACAATTTTGGGTCCTCCTTTTACCCACCTCGGAAGGACGGAAGGCTGAGTCAACCTTGAGCCTGGTGGGATTTGAACTGCCAGATTGCAGGCAGCCGACAGTCAGCAGAAGAAGCCTGCAGTACTGCACTCTAACCACTGCGCCACCAAGGCAATATTATTTATTTTTATTTATTTTTACATTTATATACCGCCCCATTCCGAAGACTCGGGGCGGTTTACAACTTATAAGCA
>JANHFL010005705.1:22802-36759 GCA_032468155.1 Oxyrhabdium leporinum | reverse complement strand
CTCTCTCTCTCTCTCTCTCTCTCTCTCTCTCTCTCTCTCTCTCTCTCTCTCTCTCTCTCTCTCTCTCTCTCTCTAAAATAAAAATATTTTATGAATTATGAAATCTTGCAGAAATTAACATATATGAACAACACTATCATGCCCAGGGCTGATTATTACTGCCAGAGTCTTGCAGTCAAGTGACAGGAAGAGTGCATAGTAGTGAATTAACAGCTTGAGAGCACAAACCAGGAGATCCTATCAATGGAATAAGAGAAAAATAGATACCTCAATAGTAAAACAGGATGTGAGAAAAACAGGACCTAAGATTTAAATCAGAATTCTCAAGAGCAAAAAAATTGCAATGGTTGAATTTCAGCAATCAGAAAGTTTCTGAAACAGTGTAACTGTGGGTTCTCGTGCCTCTTCTCCATTCCAGGTCTTTCTCTATTTCTAATCACGTCAGGAAGTCCAATTCTGCTGGTAGTCCTCAGTTTATAACAGTTCATTTAGTGGACCCTTCAAAATTACAATGGCACTGAAAAAAGTGACATGACTGTTTTTCACACTTACGACCGTTAAAGCATACCCATGGGCACATGATCAAAATTCAGACACTTGACAACTGGTTCACATTTATGACAGTTGCAGTGTCCCGAGGTCCTGTGATCACCTTTTGCGACCTTCTGACAAAATTAATTGGAAAGCCAGACCATTTAACAACCATGTTATTAATTTAACAACTGCAGTGATTCACTTAACAAGAAAAGTCGTAAAGCAGGGCAAAACTCACTTAAATGTCTCAGTAATGGAAATTGTGGGCTTCATTGTGGTCGCAAATTGATGACTATCTGTACACATATCTTTGCCGTCATAGATCTAGAGCAGAGGTGTCAAACTCGTGTTGTCATGGTGGCATCACGTGATGTATCGTGACTTTTTTTCCCATCGCTAAACCAGGCATGGGTGGCCAGAGTGTGATGCGTTCAGTCCGCAGGCTGCAAGTTTGACAGCCCTGATCTAGAGTGTGTTCCAGATTTTTTCAGGTCCAGGTACTGTAAACCACTCAGCATGTTCATAATTCTTGTTTAATCTTGGATTTGACAGAAATGTTTCTTGAGCTTCCTCCTCTGATTCAACTTCATTCTTGTCAAAGCTAAAAGCTTCATGGCCATACACAGCTACAGTGGAAAAAGTGATATTTCTAAATCACCTTCTTCTCAGATTCATCTAAATCAGACTAGTTCATAATAAATGCTAGTTTTTGTATGATATAAATGTAATAAATTGTTATATATATCCCTTGCTGAATTTATCACAATAATCAAAATACTTTTTATTGCATTTTCAGTTTCCAAGGGGATGGGAGCACTTTATTCCAGGCAGCTCTCTGTATTAAATCTGCATTTTTATTTAACATTCACCTTGAACTGCAAGCAATTGGAAAGCAAATTAATGACATGAATACCATTATTATCCTTCTCTGAAAATTTTTATACTGAAGCTTTTTCAATACACTGTATTCATCACTTTTGAAAATCTCTGAAGTACAGTAAAGATGACCATCGGTTTCTAATTAAGCAACCCAAAAATAGATTTAGATGGGTTCTAAATACATAAGATATCTTATGTTAGCTAGCTTACAATTCCAGGTGTAAGTCTAATGTCCTTTAGTAAGCATTTTTTTGTTTGTTTTACAAAATGGTAAACATTCCTTCTATATAAACATAAACTTTTAATATAAACTAATATAGTTTAGGATACAAATGGAATGAAGGCTGCCTGTAAAAGCAGAATGTCAATTAACCTAAATGTGATTTTACATGTATATTTCTTATATACAATATGTTACAAATGTGTAAAATGGAAATGGGTTATATACATGTGCAGAATTTACAGGATACATACATTTTATCCATTGCATCCAAAATCTGGTAAAACCAATTCCCTTAAATTAAGGATATATTGTATAGACACATACAAATGCACAAACATACACCACAACTTAGCTTTTAAAAGATGAATCACTAACAAAGAATAATTGTTAAGACTGCAGTCTTCCGGAAAAAAATCATATAAACCCAACTGAATACAATGGAGTTTATCTTTTACTAAGTATAGATAGGTTTGTGCTGTGAGTAATCCTAAGTATTTGATATATAAAGATATAAATGAGCAACAAAGAGCTTTTGAATGGGCATAAACATTGTAATTCATTATTCAACCAATCTTATTTTCAGTGGGCTTTTTATTTGTTCTGGTAATTCCTTGTTCTAGAAGGATTGAAAGTGGTAAGGCAGGTACCAATACTTCCCAGAAGGGAAAGTTGCTATGTCAAAAGAGATCAAGTGCTTCTTAAGGCCAAATAAAAGAATGACAAAATATCTGTTGACTTGGAAAAGCAGGAGGGAGAGGCTTAAAATATGAATCCTGGAACACAGACTTTTATACAGGTTTTATCTTTTGTGTATACCATAGCATGCCGGTATTTTGTGCGTACAAATGACTTTGCTTTTATCTACAATTTAAAAAAAGGAATTATTCTAAATGCATCATGTCTGTGTGCCTTTTGCTGAGAAGCTAGATACAAGGTCATCTTGACAGATTCTGCCACATCTGTGCAAAGCCTGTTAATTGGTTAACAAACAATAAAACAAAATATATTAACTTCTTAAATGGTTTTTCACCTTAGATCTGAATACATATGAGAAGAAAGAAAGAATAACCAAGAAACCTCTATCTAAATGACACTTTAGCTTGGGCAAGTTAAAAGCCCAGAATTTCTAACCTTGAACCAAAACTATGAGCCCCAGCATAACAAGTTATTCTCTTGGACTGTGTTCTGAGGAAAAATAAAATTATTTGTGATCACATCTCTAACTAATGAAGGTGATTCTGCACAGTGACAGATACATGTATACCTTCCATCTGAGAAACCTCAAATATATTTAATTTCCCTAGGTAGCCCACCCAAAATTCTAAAGTGCTTCAGTTTGGGGAAAAGAGATATAAATATTGCTTGAGACAAAAGAAAAAGACATTAGTCCTACACTTCTGTAATGTAATCCATGAAATTATGTTATAAAAAACAATAGTTGAAACAGAACTTACCTGTTCATAAAGATTCTTTATTGGTTTCCACGGTTTACCACTCAAAAGATAAGGGATGGTTATGCCATAGTGTTCTAGTTGTTCTCTTCGAATCCATTGCCTAGGGAATTCCAGTTTACTTTCAGCAGTTTCTCCTAGTATAATTGTTAAAAAATATTAAATGTTACTGAAGGACTGGCACCAGCAGTATAGCACTACAAACTATTCCTAAGTAAATCTGAAAGTATAGCAATAGCACTTAGACTTATATATCACTTTACAATACTTTACGACAGTCTCTAAGTGGTTTACAGAGTTAGCATATTGCTCCAACAATCTGGCTCCTCATTTTACCAGTCTCGGAAGGATGGAAGGCTGAGTCAACCCTGAGTCAGTGAGATTCAAACTGCTGAACTGATAGCAACTGGCAGTCAGCAGAATCGGCTTGAAATACTACATTCTAAGCACTGTGCCACCATGGCTCTTATAAACATAAACCAATATGCAAAAGTTATTAAAATACGTATCAAAATAAGCTTTTATATGTCTTACATTATGTTGTGTTTTATAAGTTTTGGTTGCAAGTTGCAGTGATTCCACTTTGGAAGCACAAATAGGGCGAACATATGGGGGAAAGTGTAATGATTATATTGTGATAGATAGAACAAGGCAAAAACAAAACAAAACTTTTTTTTGTTATTCTTTTTACCCATTTACTTCTTAAATTATGATTTTGGACACAATCTTAGGATACTTCACTATTGTATTTGATAGGGATTACTTTTAAGTGGCATATTATTTGAAGGAGTCCCCAAACCAAGTCCAAGCTGACAATGAAGAAGCATTAAGAAATAAGAGTATAGGGACTGAAATAGCTTACGATGCCCAGCATATGACAATACATTTTTCTTCCACATTACTTGCTTAGAAACGTTCTCACTACTGGGGAGTAAAGTTGAAAAAAATACCTTATGAAATCCCCTCTGCAATACTCCCCCTTTCTAATATTTCATGGCTTAAACAAATGCATAAACGTAGACAAAATCTAAGGATATTTAACCATCCCTCAAATGTAAGACTATTGTCAGCTGATGCAAAATGTTTGATACATTGACATCTGAAACACCTTCTCAGAAAACACCAGCATTAACAGCCTTCTTCAATCTATATCCAAAGTAATAACACAAGTTATACTTGAAATTAATATTAAAATGGAAATTAATTTGATTGTACTACATTGTGCATTCTGTAACATTGACAGCTTTCTCTCCAAATACAGATACACAATAGCAATGTTTAGGATTTTAAACACATGAAGATTTTAGATGCTTTTTCTGAAAAGGCAGAAGATGGTATCAGTAGCCTTCAAAAGGCCTTTCATCTCAGAATAAAGTCTAAAAGACGATGGGAAAAATAAGCGAGCTATATATGGCAGTGACTTCAAAAAAGAGGGCTTGATTACCAATGGTGCACACAAGAGGTATAAGCTCTTTTAAATTCATGATCTGATATATGCTATGGTGAGTAGGATGACTATTTCTCTACACTTGCAAGAGAAGGAGACCAGCTTTCAAAGAAGACTTTTTAGGTATGCAGCAAATATTATTTCTCCTCGCTAATGACAGAAAACAGAATTCCAATTCACACAGCTGGAACAGGCAGAAACATTTCAGCCTTAATGACTCTTACTAATTTATATGAAGATTTAAAATTTAAAGGTAGGAAGCGCTAATGTGTCACACATCGGAGTCACTGGATCATATTTTTCTCTTGATGATCAGGTCTGATTCTCATTGACACGATTAACCTGTAACTGGGCTGTGCCATTTCAATTCACAGCGTCCACACAGACAATATCTAGAACCCTGATAAAATACCATGAATGGAGCAGGTGAGTGTAGCATAGCAATCATGTCTCAAATTACCTTCTACCACAACTATTGCTTTGTAGTAAACAATAAGTGAAGACTGTACATGCTTCAAAAATGTTTCAGTAGTTCTTAGAAACTCCTTTTTCTTAAAACAACCCTATGTTTTTAAGGAATTTTTTTGGGTGAAAATGTTATACATAAATTCTTATGCTTATCCATATATATTAGACAAAAGGTTATACCTTTGTATAGAACTAAAGAACTAAAAAGGATCAACTATATGTTTACTCAGAAGTAAATCCGATTAGAATTGAATGTGACTTACAACCCTGAGAGACTGCAATTTCATAATGAAATAGCCACGTTGGAACTTATAAAGTTTTCTATTTAAATTTTTATAAGCTGAAGCTAATTCTTTAGAATGTGACATTTTTGTTTAAAATATCTCAGAACTTGAAATAATTCTTAAAATATTCACAAGGGTTAAGAATTGAGGGCAATTTCTCAGTGGTTATGAGCAAAAAGAGATTAGCCAGTCATTCCATTTGGGGGCGGGGGGCTGCATTGTTTGGTACTCTATCCTATATTTTCTAATATCTACATAAAGCTGCTATTTTCCAATATCTACATGAAGCTGCTTGAATTTGAATTTGGGGTTTAGTATCATCAATATGTTGATGATACCCAATTATACATTGCTAACTTGAGTCACATTGGAGAGGGTGTCAATGTCTCATCAGTATCTGGAAGCAGATGAATGAAATAAGTGGAAATTGAACCTTAGCTAAATGGAGTTGTTTATCAGAACTTCCTGATATTATCACTTATATGTCTTGATGGGGTCTCCATTGCCTTGAAGGAACAGACTTGTGACTTGTAGTCCTCCTAGTTCCAGAACTATTGCTAGATGGACGTGGAGGTCATGACCACTGCATCTTTTGCCAGTTTCATCAGGTGCACCAATTGCAAACTTATAGGAAGAGGAGGATGTCACAATTCATGCTGTCATCACCACTCACCTAGACTAATAAAATTCTATCAGCACTTACGATTGCCTTTGAGGCAATCAATAAGCTTCAATTACTCCAGAATTCAGGATCCCAAATGTTGGCAGATACTCACTAACTAATGCCCTGGGCACTAATGTCACACCTATGCTCTGAGTATAGCTGAGACAGCAAAATTAAACTGTTTGATTAGAGAAAGATGAATAACTACATTTATCATTGACAGGAAACTTCTTACAAACCTTTTGTTGAAAATAAAAGAAAATGTGATTTGGGGGTTTGAAGATTAGACAGGGTAGCTTATGGAAAGAAGGAAATTGTGATGCAACTTTAGAAAGGGGAGGCAATATAGAATTGCATGTACAACCACCATTAAGAAGATCAGAGACCACTTCTTTATCAGTTTTGGTTTCCTTTTCTTTCTTTTTCTTTTCTATTTTCTTTTTCACTATTTACAGTTTTTCTTTGCTACACTTAATATCTTTTATGGATTTTATTTTATTATAAATATCTTCAATAAAATTATTTTTAAAGATAATTCTTTGCCCTCTGATATTCAATCAGCCTTTTATTAAATTTTAGAACATTATTGAATGCATAATTAAGGAGACATTTGATTTTTAAATGACACCATCTTTTTTTTCTCTTTGGTTGTTTGTATGATTTTTACTTAAGTTTCCCCTCTTTTAATGCCATTTTATTATTGTTTATAGTGTTATACCATGAATGTTTTAATGGCATGATTTTATTTCCTTGATAGTCACTTAATTAAAAGAGGTAAAGCAAATAAAAAAATAAATGAATGTAAAAGTCATATCATGTTTCATAGTTGCCCATTTAAAAGAATGTGTAGAGCAGGGGTATAAAACTCACGTCGTCACGGCGCTGTCACGTGATGTACTGGTACTTTTTTCTTTGCTAAACCAGGTGTAGGTGTGGCTAGCATGTGACCTATCCGGCCTGTGGGCTGGGAGTTTGACAGCCCTCGTGTAGAGTATGTAAAAATGATAATGGGCTCTTAAGAAAGTATTATTTCTATGAATCAACCCCTCAAATACAGAGACACAAATATATATACACAGAAACATATGCTCCTGGCCTGATCTTGTTTAGCTTTTTAAGACCAGCCAGCAAAGATACTGATTCACTCAAATGGACATAAGCTCTGTAATTGGCCAGATTTTAAGAAAAGACTACTGTCTCTAACAAAGATCTATCCAGACCAGCACTGTGTTGCCACAGTGACCAAACACATGCCTATGGTAAGCTGATAAGCACCCTCCTGCTCATTTTTATCAACAACTGCCATTAGGAAACATAATGCCTTGGATATAGAAGCTAATGCATAGACACTACTGTTACCAATTAATATTCCCGAAGGGGGCCCATGAGAGTTTCAAGTAACTGTAGACTGTTTGTGTATAAATCTCAAGCATCAAAATATTCCCACATGTGGCAAGTATATGCAATTCATTACTTCTTAGACATACACAAGCATTCACCACCAACTCCTACCCCATCACTTTATAAGAGTTCATTACATCAGTTGTTTACTTGAGTCACCAAAGGATGACGTTGGCTTATGCATTATTAATTCAGCCATGAAGATCTGCCCAAATCATATGTCAACTATTCTTAGGACCGAAAAGAGCCTTGTATTTAATTAAGGCAGATTCTTTGTTCTCTTTGTCAGGCAATAAATTGGATTTTACTTACACAAGAATCAATTTTTATATGTAAATTGTAAGGCTAAGTTTCCTGTAGAAAACATAATACATAACCCAGACAGAAAATATTTTCAGAAATAAAAAGTTAACTAAACTGAAAACCAAACTTCCAAGAACACATACAAGTTAAATAAATTCTAACAGTAGTTTTTAACATAACCTAGAAATATATTTGAAAACAGAAGCTGACAGGATATATGAGAGCAATGATATTTATATGAAACAAGGAAATATGCCAATATGAAATAAAGGTTGTGAAGCCAAAAGGCATAAAGAAATATAGAAAGAAGATACATCAAGTGGACAGAACAATAAAACCAAATAGCAAACAGAATTCATAACAACTGAATAAAAATGTATGGGAGAATATAGATGTCAAAGCAAGGAATAAAGAAAAGTCTCTGAAGTTGAAGCCATTTTGCATGTAGCCTTATTTTTATATACATATTTGGGGAGTGTAATTCAGAAAAGAAATGTTTCCAAACTCACATATTACATTAAATTATGGCATTCTTCAAACATGATAGAAACAGCCATAAAAATCTAGTTAAAACGTAATGCTAGACAACATTACCATGTCCTGTAAATGATATCACAATAGAGTAGAGTAATGGGGCAGACGTTTACTCTAGATTACAGGCGTGTCAAACTGGTGGCCCATGGGCCGGAAGAGTCACACACAGGCCACAGCTCCACGAATGGGGAAAATGTTGCAAAACGTCATGTGATGGAAACGTGAAGCAGCGAGTTTGACACCCATGCTCTAGAAGAACCTGCCCACTGTGGGGAGATGGATGTAATCCTATGTAAGGATATTTCAATTTAAGGAGATTATTCAGTTTTCCCACCACCACTCCAAATCTATTTATGCAAGCTGTTATAACAAAAGCAACAATTTATTCTTCGGAAAAGAATAATCCAAGATCTAATAATAATTAGATCTAGAACTGCCTATTAAGAGCATACAAATTCAGCATTGATGCTTATTCATATGAAAATCCTACTGTTTACAACTAAAGTTGCTTGTTTCTCCCTCGAATAATATATTAACATATTCCTCATTTTCTTGAAACCTTAAGTCTACTTTGTTCATTTATCTCCTATAGTTCTCTATAAAACCAGCACTCTTGTAAAATATGTTAGGAATGTTAAAAATTAACTATATCTTTTGATGGGCTTGAAAATGTAAGAGCAGCTAAAGGAATCCATGTATTTCTGAGTGTAATGTTCAGTTCCTTCTGCTTCTAATTAAAATGTATCTTCTCTCTAATTTGACAGGGCTGCCAACTTCAAACTGATCTACACAGGGGTTTTCTGCAAACCCATTTGATCTTTTATGTTGCTTAGATTCATGACTTCTTACATGAAAAAGATGAGTTCAAACAATTTAGCTAAATAGCCTGCTTAACCAAAAATATAATGTGCAAATTTCCAATTATGCAATTCAAGGAAAGATTAACTATTGCCACTTTGTGAATTACTTCCTTCAGTGTTATAGTGTATTGATTAAAAAGGCTGCAGAAAGAACCATGTTTTCCTTCAAATTCTCTACACCTTTTAAAAAGTTACCTTTGACATGTTAACATGAAGATGGTAATTTAGCAGTGCTAAATTGTCTTTCAAAGATGAAAGTTAAAACAATACAGTTGTGATGGCTGATTTCACTTCTTGGCCCACTGAACTCTGAATAACACAAGCAAACACAATAGTTGGATCTTCTTAATCTCAGCGTAATCTCTGTAGCATAATTTTTGGAAGTCTGCAAAACTATATACAATAAAGTGCTTCATTCTGTGAACCATATGACTCCATTAGTCATTCAAGCATATATTTGGCACTTGGTGAAAGAACAGAACTTGTTTAAATCAAGTATTTTGAGCCTGATTTGTATATTGATGTAGCATTTCTATAAACTCTTTACTTCTTGTATATTGTCATTGCTTAACCAAATGCCAGAATGTGTTGTGCTTTACCATACCTTGTATTTTCAAGGGCAAACCATGTCAAAACATAAGATGACTGTATTAAAGAGTTCAAAAATGAGTACTTCAAATGCATAGGAGCTATTTTTACACTTCGCTTTCTTTAATTTGGACTTCTGAACGTGCATCTGTTTTATGAAACAAAGTCAATATATTTTAGAAGTGTGTGTACATACATACATTATTTTTTTAAAAAAAACCAGTATTAACGCTGACTTTGTTCAGTTGAAGAAGAAATCAGGCCACACAGCCTATGTTATATCACATGGACTTGGCAATGCAAATAGCCAGACTGCAAAAAATACTGTGAGTCTGATGCACCAAAGAAATATGCAAGAAACATTAGGATAATGGCCAGATTCCTTCAATACTAAAACAGATGCAATCAATCTGGTGCAAAAAAGGCTTAGGGCTCTTTCAATATGGGTTTTTAAAAACATAACCTTTTACAAATTAATGTAAAATCGAGATTAAATTAGAATCTTTTATCTGTAACCTTCAACTGTGTCGAAAAAACCTTTTGTTTCATAAAAATATAAGTGTGGCACACGAACAGAATAATCTTATTTCCCAAAGCAGTTGCATACATGAGACCCAGTCATTCACATTATCCCGTAAATACAGTATATACCGAAGTGGTAAGAAAGCCATGCTGTATGCTGTGAGTATAAAATATTCAGAGAGAAGCTTGTCGCATTGTGAAAGTTCAGACTTTTTGAATGTTTTTCTCTTGCATTACTTTGTTAGATACTGACTTGGTTTAGAAGCTTTCACAATAACTTTGGCAGAAATTCTCTAGTGAAAGAACAATCCAAGTTTTAAAAAGGATAGACTTGCATCATAAAAGCTGAGAGCTCTGGATACATTGTTCTTCCTATTAACATTCTGCTTAGGATGTGAACGCATGCTTGTATCATGATAGAAGAATTTCTGCTTGCTACCTTTCAGGACAAATATAATATTTCTTTCAACAAATCCTTCTGGGTTTGCAGGATATGCTATTTACAACCAGCTTAATTCTACAAGCAATGCACCACAACGCAAATGCAATAGTAGCTATTTGGGACTGAATAGTGGCTCTTATTCAACATTTCACTATAATTAACCCTTTTGAAACTTTACATTTATAACCAAAAGCAGGCTTTTTATGGAACATAGAAAGCCATAGGTAGTTATAGTGGATAAAAGCCCATAGTCAGCTTAAAAATGTATTTTATGTTAGCAATATCTTGGCTCTTAAGAGGTTTACAGGGTCAATTGTGCTGCTGGAATGTTGCAATGTACAATAAAAAAAGTTACTGAAACACATAAAATGTATGAATGCATGTTTAGGTGGTTGGGATCCAAATGTTTCTAATTCTTGTAAATGCTGATGTCTGGCATTTTGCTTGTTTAATGTAAAGTCAAGCAAAGATTGAGAGGAATTTTCATATAGGAACAAATATCAAATTATATAATACCTCATGAAATAGTGCATTTGTCTTGAATGCTAGGAGTGAACTCCTGCGACAACCTAATTGGTCATGTAATAGCCATTTAAAAGTTTTTGTCTGGCTTGATTTCCAGGGGAGAAATGATGAACTGAAGATGGCTCCACCAAAAAGGAATAAGATGGATCTGAAAGTGGATTTAAAAATGACAGATTACGAGAATGATATGGAAAAAGATGCTGCCTTGGATGTACAAAAGAAACCAATTGTCTTAATAAATTAAAAGTCACATCCAAATAACAAGCCAAGAGAGTGACGTGGATAATGTTCTTATATTGGATTTACAAAAGACTATTGTTAAAGCTTTGAAGAATTTTGTAAGAAAGAAGAAAGAAAAAAATGAAAATAAATCAAGGTTCAGGACATTATATGAACTGACTAAGGATCAAGACTGTGAAAAGGAAAGGAAAGGAATATAAAGTTGGTTTATATAATCAAAGTTAAAATAGGTATGTTGCTATCTCTGGTAATGCTTAATGCAGAGTTCCCTAACCTTTCTAGCTTTGCAGACCAGAGTGGGGAGGAGGATAATTCTGCGTGAGTGGCACACGCAGCTCCATTTGCACAAGTGGTGAGCATTTGCGTGAGCAGTCCTCCATTTGCACGAGTGGTTCCCCACTGCTTGCGCAAGTGGGTATCTGCATATGCGTGTGCTCGCCCAGCATGTCCACAGTCTGGTTCAGAACAACTCAAGGCCCAGTAGCAGGTCACAGCCCGGGGCTTACGGACCCTGCCTTAATGGACATTTGCTGATCAGGACTGAATAACAAGGTTTTAAGGATTTGTTTATAGCTCAAGAGATGGGATATGAGAGGAAGAGATCATTGTAGTTCAGCAGAAAGAAATAAGTTACTAAAATTATATTTGTTTTAAATGAAGATTAACTTTTTATATAGTTATATTTTTTTTACTTTATTGTATTTTATTTTATTTTCGGCACTTTCTGGTTTTTTTTCATTCATTCTTTTATTTTTTAAATTTGTGTTTGTTTTTATCTTTCCAACTATAATTTTTAATAAAATTACTATTAAAAATTCCTCTGGTCTTTGTAAAGGAAAAAATATCTTTAAATGTTGATTATTTGATGAACAATTTAAAACAGGAGTTTTCTGCCTGTAGCCTTCCCAAAACTTCCTATACCTTATTAGTAACTTAATTTTATAGCTGCTTTACTTATAAAAGTGGAATAAAAGCTCTGTGGCCAAATTTAAAGTTGTAAAAGTTTGCATGTGTCAAATTAGCTAACCTCAGGGGGTTCTAACCACTGCTTTGAGCACATACAGTAAAGAAGTGACAAGGCCAGTGACAAATTTGTTCCATTTACTTTTTCTATTTCTATTACTCTAAAAGGGAATGGAGCAAGGCCAGCAGTAGCAGAATTATGCACCACCCAAGGGATGGCTTCAAATAAGGATTCTGGGTGGAAAAAAAGGAAGGGTTTTCTTCTTAGCCTAAGTCTACGTGTTCCAGTGCCAATGCACTGACAGTAACAGTAATCAAAAGCTATCTATCTTTTTCTAAGGTCAAAGTTACAGAAAAAGGGGAATCTTCTAGGTAACACTGTAAATGTCCAAGGGAGAGATATTATTCTTGAAAGGATCTAAATTGTCACAGCATGATAAAGGAAAACAATAAAAATAAAGAAGAGCTATATTAGATCAGACCAAGGAATACACTGATTATACCTATGAAATTCTATAAGACAGACATGAGCACAACAGTATATTCCATTTAGTTCCCCCAAAACACCAAAACAGTCCTAAATTTTACATGATAATACCTACAAAAGCTTTCAGTTAAGGCTGCATGGCTTAATTACTACTGTGCCAGGTAAAAGATTGTTGAAGATTTTGTTATACAACTATATGAAATTTAAAAATCAAATGTAGGAGTAGCTAACAGAATTTGTAAGCTGCTCAGATTTGTTGGACTGTAGCAACAATACTAAATACATGGTACACTAAACACAGTAAAGGAGGAAAAGTGATGAATGAAAATCGATATTGCTCCAGGAATGTCTTTCAGTATATTATATTCAATATATTAACCCTTCTCCAGGTCAAACCTAATAACATTATACAGATTTTGCTTATTTCCAATAGAGGCTTAGATACAAGACGTTTTCTTTCACCCAGAATTATTCCTTTCTCCCTTCTAGGTTGGAATCCGAATTAAATCCAAGAATCCTATGGAAACTGTAGGCATTTAACTTGTTCCTGGATGGATAATCTCCCAGTTTTATTCTTCAAATTTTCACATAGCTCTTTCCATTTTTTCCCTAATTTTTCAGAAACCCTGACTAAAAATTGACTAAGTATAAGGGACTTAATATGTAACATCAATATAAAGTATGCACATAAAAATAAAACTCACTCAATTCTCATGTATGTGTATATTTCAACTTCTTTGTTTTATTCCAGAATCACTCACTTCACATACAATGTGAGATGTGGTTATCTTTAAGTATATTTTATCTTTATATTATCTTTAAGTATATTGCTGTATATTCATTGCATTTTTCAACCTGTCCCTTATTTCTATTTCACCTTTCACTGTTCATGCGTAGATGTCATTATTTATATTACTTTTCCCAAGATCAGTTCTTAAGTGCCTGGCTATCAACTGATAACATAAACACTTTTTTAAATGTTCATTTGCTTTTCAGCTCTATATTAAATATATACATTGCACTCAGGGGTGGGATTCAAAAACTTCAGCAACGGGTTCATTGCCCGGTTGCTGGATGGGCGTTACCATGGTGGGCGTGGCCTAGTCGGCCTCCTGCACCACGGTGGGGGGGGCGTTTTTTCC
>JANHFL010005705.1:8488-22702 GCA_032468155.1 Oxyrhabdium leporinum | reverse complement strand
CCACAAGTCATAAAGCGGCCATAGTTCCCCACTTCTGGGTTACAATATAGTTATAATACTGTGGTAATTCAACCTTGCCTATAAAAAGAGAACTGAAGAAAGGATAAGTTAAATATTCCACCTTCTACTCCATTGAAGATTATCTCAGAAAATTCCTGAATTTCCCTCTCCCTGGCCAATGGCAAGAAAGATCTATTGATGTGTCATGTTTGTGTGGTTAAAAGACTCAATATGAGATATTTATATTCCTAAAATAAAGCTTTTAAAATTTACTGGTGCTTCTCCTGATATTGTTGGATGGTGTTCAGAGTCATTGGAAAGAAAAACCAATGAACAATAGAAAAGAGACATAGCAAGGCAAAGTATTACATGGTCAGTACACAAAAAAACCCTAGGAGGTAAAGCAAATAACAAGACTTGGCAATGATTATGAGCAGGAAAGTTGAAAAAGAAAGAGACAGATGGGCTGATTTTGGCTGCACAAGACCAAGACTTAAGAACAAATGCACACAAAGCTGGATTTGAGAAGACGGCAACAGAAAGCAAATGCTTCTTCTACAACCTAGTTAACTTCTGCAAGAAGACTACAGAGACTGACTACAAACAATGGCATGATAAAATAGCAACAATGGTATATTGGAATGACTGCAAGAAATGCCATTTGTCTGCCAGCAAAGAATTGGTGGGATTATAACATAGACAAAATAATAGCAGATGAAGAAGTTAAAGTATTTTCTGACTTTAGAATACTAGCAGACAAGCACTTGCCATGTAACACGCCAGAGCTAACAACTGTTGATAAAAAAAAGGCTGAATAGTAGAGGTGGTAGTACTAGAAAAAAACAGAATAAAAAAGAACGAACTGGAGAAAATCACAAAGACCAGCAAATAGAACTAGAATGACTGTGGCAAAAGAAAGCAAAGGTAGTACCAATATTAAAATGTACCAATATTAATACACTCCATGGGTGCAATCCCAAAATATCTGGGACTGAACACTGCACAGATTGACAAAATCATCATCAGACAGTTGCCAATGGCGGTTTTACTTGGAACAGCTCACATCCTGCAACAATATGTTTAACCCCATCAAACAACAAACATTTGCCTGTCCCAGGTCCTTGGAAGGATTCAATAGGTAGACAAAATGCAGAATCTAGTCTAAATATCTGACTGTGTGACCAACCATAATAATTCATTGCTTTATGCTTTAATGTTGCTTAAGGAAGAAGCAGTAGAAGTCAAACCACTTGTAGCATAAATTTCTAACCATCTTTACAGACACGATTTCAGGCAAGGTTTGCCCAAATGCCTACTAGCACAATTCTACCCTAGCTACTTAATGCTTTCCTCAAAAGGAGAAAATCAAGTTGGTCAAAATGTCTGAAGATGTTCTAATATTGCTCGGTCTGAAGCATTAGCTAGAATAGTTTGAATTTGGCCACCCAAGACATTCTCCAGGAAGGAAGATAAGGCATGTTGAGTTTAGGCTGATCCATTGTTGGAGGTGTTCAAGTTGGCTGTCATGCAAGAGCAGGAAAGCTTAAGCTGTACTGGATATTCCCCAAAGAAAACCACAAGAATGGGAATGTTTGGCTCTCGCTCTGTCCCTGTAGGACTTGGAGTTTTTCTCCACCTACCAGTAAGCAAAGAGAATGGTTCCTTTCCTATTTGTTGCCTGAAGAATGACGTCAGACATGGGCCTCAGTGGGAGGTATAGTATCAGTGGTGTCCACTTTTGCCTCTCTGAGATAAATGAAAACAGGCTTAGCTGGCAGCTAAGTGCTCACAGTCCTGTGCAATATTTTCTTCCACAGTTCTCTCCCCATATCAACACAATGTATTTTTTGCACAATTTATAACATGTCCAAGTTAAACCCAAACTTCTTTATGCTCATGAGATGACAGTGCTTCACTCCAGTCCTAATATTCACTTCATGTTATTTCCAATGTGGCTTGTTTCGTCTTCCAATATTATTACTGTTCATATCTACTACTTTTTCAATGCATCTATACATCTGAATATGTTTGACTAGTATCTGTTCCAGGTTTCAGATCAGATTTAAAAACTCAGAGGTATTTGTATCATTCTAAATGAAAATACAGCAAATCATTGAAATCAAGCCTAGACTGGGAATACAATTACATACGAACAGTACAACAACAACAAAACAAAACAAAACAAAACAAAACAAAACACTGTGTTAAAACCATTCCTTAATATCAGGGTCCAGTAATTGATGTAAAATTTCTAATACCGATAACTAATGTATTACAGATGTCTGGGAGAATAGTTTGGGAACAAATCCCAAAGTCAGAACAATTACTAAATAGCCTACTAATAATTCCATATCATGATTAAGACAGTATTTTAAAGTTCTTGGAAAATTCTATATTTGTTTGTGAGGATATTACCATGACAGGAAAAAAAAGCTTCATTGTCATATCAGACTAGATAATGAGTTTTTACTAAAATTTACTTGCATATGTATTGATTTTCTATCTTCTTATATTTAAAGGTCTCCCAACTATCTTCATAAATCTTAGCTCAGAAGAACAACAAACAAGTTGGTTTTGTTCAATAGCACCTACTAATTCACTATTACTGTGCAACTAATTATTTCTGCATCACACAGATTGGTCAAGGTTTCAATAGGCCCAGAATCAAGACAATCAAAAGAAGAAAAGCCTTTATAAGATCTGAAAGCCAATGACCTTTATACATCCTGAACTCTTGCAAAAGAGAAATTCGCCGTCATTCTAATTCTCCATAAAAAGGCAACTGACTTGAACAAGCAACATATTCTAAAATCCTTCACCTTCAGACCAATCATCTTTTGCCACAGAGAGAGTATTAAATCTAGTGTGTCATACAAGAGAGTTGGAACAATTGTATGACAGCTGCTATGATGGATGTAAAATCCTAAATCGACTTAGATCCAAGAAGCTTAGCAGAAAGGAATTTCTCCAAGAAAAAAATGCTTGGCTGATTCTGCAACATTAGCAATGAGATAGCTTCTTTCACTTCAGACTGGGCAACGTAACTTCTATTGGTCCTGCTCATTCAACATAAAACACAAATACTGCAATTTTAAAAAAAAGCCATTCATCTGTGGAGGAAACCTGTCAAAGAATTCCTTCAGATCATAACAATTAAATAGAAAATCGCTATGGAATTGAAAAATAATTATGTTTTATAACTAAAACGTATCTGGTAAAGGAGTATGCCAATTTGCCAATGTGTTTGCACTTTAGACAGGCCAGTTCAATTATTGATTAATTCTAGACTGGGATGCACACATGATTTAACTTTCAACAAGTGTAGTATTTTGGCATACCAGAATAAAAATGTTCCCATTTTTCTAACTTATTTTGTTATTGCATCATATGTCTTGCAAGGGAAAGAAAGTGTGGATGATAATCACACTGTCCATTACTTCAGGTTTACAGTTAGATCTGATTATTGTATTAAAATAAAAAAATAAGCAACAAAACTCCTTCTTACAGTAATTTAGTATACTTTAAGGACAACAGGATACTGAAGAGCCTGTTCCCAAAGTAATTATTTTAAATATAGTCCTATTTTGAAAAATAAATAAATAAATAGTGTATAATCCTACACAATTTCACTTGGAAGGCTAGCTCTATTGAATTTCATCATAGGCTATTTCTGAATTTCTGTAGGATATTAATTACTCTCAATTATATCGGTGTAATTCCATTTTAAAAAGTGGGAAGCAGCTTAAACATGCAGGCAAGTCAACATTTTCCATATTCTTGCTGCACCCAATTACTGTATATTCTGAAATAAATTCTAGCTACTTCTATGGAAACAGGGAGAGGATTATAATCTAACAATCCTCCATGCCCATGGAAAAAGCCCAGAGGCATTCTTTTCAGCAGTGTAATTCTTAACAAGGATGTATAGAAATAAAAAAGATAAAGATATACTTCTATTTGCAAATGATAGCAATGCCAAGAGAAGACAAGGCAGAATGCATTATGTGAATAATTAATCCAACATCTATAGCTGAATGTTAAATAGGTATGCTCCATGAAACTACTAAGCTGTTAAGTCACTGCCTCAGTGTCTGTCAGAGAATGACACGATTTTCTCATTTACAGGTAGTCTTCAACTTATGATCCCAACTGAGCCCAAAATTTCTGTTGTTAAGTGAGACATTTGTTGAATTTTGCCCCATTTTATGACCTTTCTCGCCCCCGTTAAGTGAATCACAAGTTGATCAGTTAGGAAGCCGCTTGGTTGTTAAGTGAATCTGGCTTCCCCGTTGACTTTGCTTGTCAGAAGGTCACAAAAGGGGGTCACGTGACCTTGGGGCAAGGCAACGGTCACAAACATGAACCAGTTGTCAAGCCTCTGAATTTGGAACACAGGATCATGGGAAGGCTGCAAAGGTTGTCACTGTGAAAAATGGTCCCAAGTCACTTCTTTCAGTGCCCTGGTAACTTTGAACAGTAAGTCGAGGACTGCCTCTATTTACGACAGCAGGCAGAAATCCAACCGGATAGATTTCTCGCACTTGGAGCAATCCTTTACCTGCTATTACCTCCTTCCATTTTACGGCTGTTATCCTAGCCGGGCGGGTGGTGCTGAGAATATGGTTGTGGTGGTGGAGGAAGAGGAAGAGGAGGAAGAGGATGATGGGAGTAGGTGGTAAGGAAGAAGCCCATCCACCCCCAAAGCTAAAGAAGAGTTAAGGGACAGGCGGCTGAAGGGAATTTCTCCCACGGAAGGCGTGAGGGGGCGTGGGAGGACCAAGGCGAGCCAGCGGGAATGTCCTTCGCGCCGGGTGAGCGTTGAAAGGCGGCAGCCGTGTCTCTCCTCCACCTCCCATCCTGGGAGCAGACAAGGCAATCGGCCCGGCGGGGGTAGCGCTGCCGCCCGAACTTTCTCCTTTCCCCGAAAGTAAGAAATCAAAAGTCAAAGTTAAGAAATCAGCCAAGAAAAAGAAAGAAGAGAGGGAGCGTTCTTTGTTTGGCGGGGGGGGGGGGAAGGGACGGACACTGTGCAACGTGTGGGCGCTCGGGACAGGCTGGCTCCGTCGATAGCGTCCTGGCCAAACTTGGGGACTGTGGAGGGTGGGGAGGGGGAAAGCCGTTGCTCAGAGGCGTTTTGGGGTTGTGGGTCTTAGATCTCGAGCCATGAGGGTTGCCAACTTACCTCGGGACCCGGGTGGCGGCGTAACGAAGAGGCTGAGCAGTAGCCAGAGTAACTGGGTCGGGGGGCGAGGGAAAGGAGGGCTGCGTGGTCGTCCTGCCTGGAAGCGCTCTGACATTCTTAATCCAGGCTGTAAGACAAACTTGGATCAGCTGGTCCCAGCCCCATGAATGCACAGTTGCGGAGCGGAGCGAAAAGAGTCCTGCAACTCAGGATGTGAGATGTTTCCTGCATGCAGTTCACTCCGAAACCCCTCCTGCTCCTGCATAGGCTGATGATGAGTTGGGCTTTGGTTTCTTTCTTTTTTTATGTATATATATAATTTTAAACTGTTGGTGGGTTGGCTTTTTGCCCCCCTCTTGGCAAGAACAAATCTGTTGACCGTTTGCAACAACTGAGCAACTCATCCAAGCTGGCAACAGGAGGCACTAAAAATCTTTTAGTTAAAGAAGGCAGGCCTTGTGAAAAACCGCCCTTGCCAACTTTTACAGTTGTCATTATAATGCAACTAATTGTTGTCTTCTTCGCTTTCCTCCTGCTGCTCCTGTGCTGGGTCCTAGTGCCCTTCCAGCTTGGGTAGACAGAAACCGTTCCTTTACAGAGTGGTTGACCTGCCTGCCAGTTTTCAATCTGTTTGGAAGGAAACACGTTCATTTGGAATTGATTTTTACGGTTGGCTGTAAAATCCCTTTTCTCCTCCAAGGATGACAAATGATCTTGTTTTGTCTCGAAAGTCACTCCATCTCAAGTCTCAAATAGTTGAGTTTGCATGTCTGGAAAACGATTAGAATAAAAGCTGATGGATTCTTATTCTTCATTTGCTTTCAAATGTTGGTTATGATCCCGTTTCTTTTAGGACAAACTGAGGAAGACTTCAAATCTACCTTTATAATTCTAATAGTTAACCACCTGGTAGATACATTTGAAATAAATCCCGAAGGCAGAGGGATTTACTAGTGTAGAGACCACACAGACACAACTGAGGAGAAGAGAAGACTGTATAGTTCACTAAATTTAAAATGACAGAACTTGGCTATCCCTGATTGATTTCTTTTATTTATGAAATGTGGTGACTGAGAAAGTTCTTCTCATATGTCTGTGCAAAAATAAATAAATAACCAAAATGTTTAACCTGGGGACCTCAATATCTAACAGATCTTTATAGCTTATGGAGGTCAGATGAATCTGTGAACCTTGCTTTTTGCATCCAATGTTCTGTGGGGTTTAGAATGTCTCCTGTTTATTTTAGTATTTCTCATCCCTTCCTATTGATTCCGGTGAAAGGGAATTTACTCTGCCATCTCCAAATCTAGTTTAATTCTGGACCCATTTTAGAGATTTCTGAGAGTTTTATTTTGCTGACCTCTTGTGTCACTTAATACACCCTGTTCTAGTTTCACTTTCTAGCAAAGCACTTCTAATGATACAACAATGGTGGCATATCTTCTCCTGCCAAACAAATGGGAATTCTTCAGCATTAACGCTCCCTCTTCAAAGATGAAGTAGATTACAGGGGTGTCAAACTGGCGGCCCATGGGCCAGATGTGTTACATGCAGGCGATAACCACCCCAGCTCCGCGAAGGGGAAAAACATCACAATACATCACGTTACGGCAACATGACGCCACGAGTTGGACACCCGTGAAGTAGAATGTCCATAAAAACTTGTTTCATGCCTTCTAAAATAAACTCAATCTCTATGAAGAAATGTAATCATATATCATTAATTGCAATGCAAATCTTATACAAGAAAAATGTTCTTAGAGATGTTTCTCCCCCTAAAATTCAAATGTACAAATTCAGTCAGAAAAAAATATTGGGTGCAACATTCATGGCCCATCTGTTGCTACCAAATTGTAACTGAAGGTGGCAGAAGGTAGAAAACATTAAATATATGGAAAGCAGTCATATGAATTGCAATTCATGTAATGTTAATTCCATTTTAATTAATCGATTTTAGTTTTAGTTCTGGTCCTGCAACATTGTGCATCCTTGTCCTTTCATATAAGTTAATGTGTTACTGTAGTGTAGATGGGCAGCTGCAGCTACTAAGTGACTAATTTGTATAAAACTCGTGTCTTTTTCCAGTGACATGTAGGCAGATTTTATTCAAATTGGAAGAAGGAATGAAAAGTTTGTTTCCCCCCAAAGTGGACTACAAATCATGGGAGCAGCAAGGACCAAGGAAGCACATTTTCTGGCTAGATCTGGATTTGGGCCATTTGTCCTAATCCCTGAATTGAAATCCTCTAAAGTAAAGCAGGGAGGGAAAGTACAGGTAGTCCTCACTTAACAAGGGAATGTTTGGGTTATCACAGACCTTGCCAGAGCTACTTGCAACCCGTTTTAAAATTTCTGATACCATCCCTCCCCCTTCCACAGTCACACGGTTGCATTTTGGGCCCTTGGCAATTGACTCAATTTTCAGCATTTTTTTGCCAGCTTCCAATGTTTATTTGTGGTTTCCAGAAAAAAAATGCCTACTGCTGAAAATGGATTTGCTTAACAACCACTATGTTTGCTTAATGACCTCTGCAAAAAAAAAAAAAAGTTGTAAATCAGGCATGGTCATGTGGTACCCATTTAACGACTGCCATGACCTAAGACCAGGGGTATCCAATCTTGGCAACTTTAAGCCTGGAGGACTTCAACTCCAGGGGAATTCTGGGAGTTAAAGTCCACCGGGCTTAAAGTTGCCAAGGTTGGAGAGCCCTGCCTTAGACCATACTTCTGGGCTCAGTTATGGCAGTTAAGTTGAGGACTTGTGTAGGCAGAAGCATCAGAAGTCCTTTATTTCTTTTCAGTTATGCTTTGGCTCAGATGCATAGTTGTACCCTTTCTCTCATTTCCTGTAAGGCTCTTCAGAAATCTAGATTTGAAAGCCAAAATGCATTGTGGGCCATACAAGGATACCTATCTAGTCCTGGATCAGAATGCCTTAAAGCAGCTCTCTCTTTTCTTGGCCATGTCTGACTGTCCTTCCCATGTGTCACGTGATTCTGGGCAGAAATGTTTAGTGTAAGGAATTTCTAACAAGTCCTACCTTTATGCCATGCATGATCCAAATCAAATTTTGATCTTTAAATCTGGATCTTTGTGTAGCACTAATTTCCCATAAATCTGGGTCTTTGCATAACACTAATTTCCCGCCTCTCTGTGTCTTTTTAATCATTGCTAGCTTTTTATGTATATCTAGGCCTCCCATAATTTGATGCAGCTATAATCACTCAAGTACTTATTTTGTGCCATTTATTAAAACAAACATCCTTTATTTTATTTTATTTTTTACTGCTGCAGGATTGAGTTTGCATAAGTTCCACATACTCTACGTTAGTTGGCCCAGTAACATGTTAAAAAGGGAAACGATAGCCATTTATTTAAAAACAGTGTTTTCAAAATGGGATTGCCTCTTCTGCCTCATCCCAATTCCTGGTGAAATTCCAGAGGGATCTCCACATTTAAATCAGATGGTGGCAGCTTAAGCTTCTGCCCCAGGCAATTCCTGGAGGAACAGTTATATTCAGCCATTCCAGAACTCAGGGTGAAAGGCTGTGAGTGTAGAAATCGCAGGACAGGATATAGCAGTCCTGTGGACAGTGTTTATGACCAGATATCCTGCTACAATTACTTGTAAAAGTTCTCATGTAAAGAAAAAGCCAGAGCTCTGGGAAGGACATGGGCAAAGCAGACCATGAAAGCTTCATATTCGTGTATACATATACTGGTAACTTTAATAGGCCATCAGCTGAGGTTATCTCTTCTTGAACTGCTGTGTTCCCTATGCCATCCGTCTGGTAAACTCGCAATATTCATTTTTCTTGCCATGTACATGTATACATCCAAACTAGACTGTGTTGTTTCTCTGTGTCATATATGTGGGTATATGCATACTTTTGTATTTATTTATTTATTTGTTTCTTTATTTATGTCATTTGAGAGCTGTATGCAATGAAATGTCATTTTAATGTATGCTGATTAGTGTACATTTAAAGTGACAATAAAGTTATTCTAACTCTTCTAACTAACTAGTATAATATGGGGTAGTGAAATATGTGTGACACTTTTTTTAGTCTCTGCTGGTGTGCTGCATTTTATTGAGTATTTATTTCAGTGTATTATTCATATTCAAAGTAGATGCCATCATAGACCTCTTTATCAACTATAGATCTAGCGTACAGCAACATCTGCCCTCACACCTAAAAGATGATTTGTGACTTTGGACCAGTCTGTCTCTTTCACTCCAACCAGTCTCTTAGAAAAGTTGCTGTGGATGAAAAAAAAAAGCAAGTCTTCAAACAAATGGAAGTATAAGTATAACCTTAGTCTGGTTTAAAAGAACTAATACAGAGTTACTTGACCTTAAGTGAGATACTCGGATAAACATGGCATATGAGGTAGGGATAAAGAGGAGGTGACATTTCTTCCTTTTCACTTTGCATGAATTCAACCTGACAAATGGCAAAGAGTTACTGTATCATGTTTTAGAATTGATTAGAATTTTTATAAAGTTGTACAATTATTGTATTAAGAAAATCTTCCTTCCTGGTCAGTTATGAACACTTTGCAAGCTCACACCAGGTACAAATATTATTTTGTTCTTATTTTAAGGTATGAGCTTCAAATGGATTAATTGTCTCAAGCAGATGCTGGTGTGGATTGCATCATATAATTAATAATTACTCCTTCAAAACACTTTTTGGATGGGGAAATAGAGAAAATAATGGACATTTTGTTACTATTAGGGACTTCAGATCCTTAACAGTAGCAAAATCAGAATTTAAAAGAGAATTGTAAAGGAAATAAAAACAATGCAACCCCAGACTATATGTATTACCCAAAGTTACTAATGATCCCTAAATCTACATATCGCTAAACACTCACATTGACTTGTTTGTAACCTTTAGTTGGGTAAAATGTTGCATTGTAGGGCAACAATTTTTGAATCAACATACCTCAAATGGACTAGCTTAAATAATGCATCAAAAATCTGGGACCTGTGATTCCCATGGGACTAAAATTTGGCAATGTTGCGGCTGCTTCACACTTTTGCACTGCCGCTATCAGCCACAGTCATATGATCATCATGTCTAATGTTCTTTGTCAGCTTCCTTCAAAGAAAGGCTATGGGGAAGATGACAGGAAATCAGAAGTTGCTCCTACATTCACTGGTTGTTGTTGTTGTTTTGCTTGCCCACAGTCAGTCTGTTTTTTCTGTTTAGATAAGGAAATATCTCTGAAAAAAATGACACAACAGATGACAGATTGTCTAGTCTACTCTAAAAGTTATGACTGGATTGTAGTTTATGATGTGACCAATTAATTTTTAACTGCATAGAATATAATTGTATTCACAATTTATATTAAACATTTGTTAAATATTTAACTTCAGGTTGTGCTACACTAGAGGAATGCATGGGAGCTTCCGTTTGTGTAAAATGCAGTAACCAGGCAGCTAATCTACCCATAAACTAGGACTAACTTAAATCCAAGTTGCGGGACCAGCATTGTTTGACAATTGTTTTCAAAAGCTTGGAGGTTGAGTATATAAAGAAAGAATTGAATGACCCAATATGAACTTGTCTGGATGTTATAATCTTGAAAGATGCTCTTACTTTTGCAGATTTCTCTATCAGGGCCATGAGAAAATGCTTTTGCTATGGTACTTTCAGTGGAATTGACTTCCATTCTGCTTTAAGGGGAATGCATAATCAAATCTTACTTCCACCATACATTGCAGTAAGCTGACTAGTTTCAGAAACGTAGAGGAGACCACATGGAACAAATGTTCCATTCTCTGAAACATCTGCTGTTTCCTGCTCTCATCATTTGCTTCCAAAGTTGGCCTCCATACACTTATAGAGCTGGTTAGAAAGCATTTTAAAAGAAGAAACTATATCCAAACAATCCACAATCATACACTCAGTGCAAAAAAAGCCTATTTAGGTATATTCAGGACACTCAGCAGGAAAAAAAAATGCAAACTACTCTCTCCATCTCATGTTGAACCAAGTTAAAAAGTCACTATGAATTGCTGTGTTTGAATTTTTGAAAGGGTCACTTACAGATCCATATTTCCTCTCCTATTAAAGACTTAATTGTTCCAAAAAATATGTACTTTTGGTGAACTGTGAGAAGATACAGAGTTAATTTAAAGCTGCCATTATTACATTAAACAAGTTGAGGCCTTGTATTTTTCAGAAATAATGTAAAAATAAGCTGCAGGCGTGATAATGACTTTGTTTTTATCTATGAATGCTCATTAAAGATACAAGCTTTTTCTAAAGCAAAATGAACATTTTATTACTTCAGTCTTGCCTTGCTCCAAAAGCCTTGCCTTCAAAATATAACTGCAATATATTTCTGGAATTCTTAGTCATAGACCAGAACACAGAAAAGCAAAATAAATAAACATAATAAATAAATAAGCATACAGTATATATAAATAAAAATCATAACAATAAAAAAATCTGTCTCAAAATTTGACAGTGTGAGGATCTCTGTTAAGTCTTGGGGAACTGTGAATATCTTGAATGAAAGTCATATCTTAACAATACATGCTGGTTATACTGACCCACAATGGCAGATTCTCACTATATCATATTTTCCTTCATTTTCCATATAGCACAGCAGGCAATAGAGTATTGTATATTGCGAACGAGTACTCTCTTATATTTAGCAATAGCAATAACACTTACTTATATACCGCTTCACAGTGCTTTACAGCCCTCTCTAAGTGGTTTATAGAGTTGGCATATTGCCCCCAACAATCTGGGTCCACATTTTACCGACTTCAGGATGAAAGACTGAGTCAACATTGAGCTGATGAGTCTCAAACTGCCGAACTGCTGGCAGCTGACAGTCAGCAGAATTAGCCTGCAGTACTGCATTCTAACCACTGCGCCACCAAAGCTCATTTTGTAATTGTTCAGTTATAAAGCTACTTAGCTGATTTGAGGGAGCAATTTATGCTATCAAGGATGTAATAGCTGGAACCAGACATATATTAGTGTTCCATATCACTGACTCTTACTTTAATTTCTGCTTTTGCATGATCAGGCTTTAAAGTCAAGAGTGATCATGTTGAAAAGCTTTATAAGCCGAATGTAATCTCTAAAAGGTATCACCTTGAAGATTGGTAGAAATCGTTCAATACTAAATGGGCAAGTCCTGAAAAGGTTAGACTGAACTCTAATCAAATATTACTCGTGGCGACTAATATCCTGATTTCAAACTGCAGTAGCCCAGTCTTGTATTAAAAACATTTGGAATACATTTGAGAACTTGAACATTAAATCTTACCATTTCATATTCAATTATTTCCAGAATAGGGAGATTAGTTTATAATGAAGACAGGCTCCATACAGTAATGGAGCATTATCGTTGGGTAGTTAAAACAAAGTACTTGTATTCCCTTAGGCATTTTCAGATATAACATATTTGGGTGGGGGGAGAGTTCCAAGATATCAAAAACCAATCACACATGTTTGAAATTTTGCACCTATGAACCATGATGATTTTTACGTCTCTTCACAAAAATGAGTGTTATTTAGATTGTTGATAATTAATCTCCATCTCATTATCAGTGTTCCATTGTGTAGGAACATTTAATGCTCCTTAAACCAGTTGCTATTCTACAACAGATGGCAGCTTCATACAGCTTACTAAAAGTATTCAAAAGGCTAAAAGGGCAATAGTTATTTTGGTCAATTCGGTTGCTTTTCATGAACACAGGGATGATAATTACAATTACCCAGTCTCTTGGGTCTCATATTGTACTATCTAGATAGGGAAATAAAGAGGCCAACCACCCTAAGATAGATTTTTAACATTCCAGTGGGATAAAAACCCTGATTAAGGGTCTTGCCTCCTCTAAGTTGTGAAATAAACTCCTTTATCTCCTGAAATGATATTGACAACAATTGGATATTAGCATTCAGTGTTTTTGTTTTGTATGAACTTGCAGTATATGTAAGCACAATACAAGACCTAATTTTTTCCACCATGATATGTTCCCCATGTCAACAACTCAGCGAATTAGTGTATTACTAGCCCAGTGTATTAGTGTATTACTAGCCCAGTGTATTACGAGTGTATTACTAGCCCAGTGTAATCCAGTGAGCTTCTATGTTTGATTTTAATCCAAAATCTTAACACTACACTGGTATCTAATTTGTAAACAAATGCTTATCCCATTCTATTGGTAGAATTAGCTTAGAAAGATGCGTATTTGCACTAACAATAATAATTCACTAGGGAAAAAAAATATTTTTTGCTGCCAAGTCTCCATTATTCCCATTATTTAGTTTTTTAGTTTCTAACAAAACAAAAACTGATCCTTGAATTGATTAGGATCTCTGGGGTAATGCTACAATTTCTTTTCCTATAGAGTTAGGATTGCCTTAGGAAATTTTTCACTTGGTTTCAGTCTTTGTCAAGCAAAGGTTGTCAAATTAAAGTATAGGCTATTAGCTTTCCTAATTTTCATTCTTATCAAGTCATGCAGCTTGTATAATGATATGAGAGGGTCTAAAAGAATTAATGATACAATAGATGAAAAGCTTGAAGATTCGTATAGAATCTGAATATAGTAATTTCTTCATATTTTCCTCCATTGGAGGATACCAGTTGAGTCATAAGAAATAGATGTCCACATTTATATTAGAAGAGGACTTGACTTTGCTTTCCTCTGACCCTAAAAACATCTAGGACAAAAAGAGAGAAAAATTATATGTGTGTAGTCCCACATCTATTTTGAAATCTGAAATTTGCTTTAAGAAGCCATGAGATACAAGCAGTCCTTAAACTACAACAGTTTGTTTGGTGGCCATTCAAAGTACAACAGCACTGAAAAAAGTGACTTATGACCGTTTTTCACACTTATGACCTTTGCAGCATCCCCACGGTCACATGATCAAAATTCAGACAGTTGGCAACTGGTTCATATTTATGATGGTCACATTGTCCCATGTGATCCCCTTTTGCGACCTTCTGACAAGCAAAGTCAATGGGAAAGCCAAGTTCACTTAACAACTGGG
>JANHFL010005703.1:52449-71442 GCA_032468155.1 Oxyrhabdium leporinum | reverse complement strand
CACGCTCGATTCGAGACCCCCCCATCGGAACAGCCGATGGAGATCCCGTGCCGCTGCTCTGAAGCCCCGCCCCTTCCTCCTCATAGATAGCCTCTTTGATCCCTCTTTCAAACCAAACTTTCTAACTTCCATAAAGTGCTTCTATCTTTCTAAATTCGATAAAGTGCTTCTATCTTCAATTCTTCATAATCCTAGATATAAATTAGTGAAATGTACACTCTGTTAATTTAGCAGTCCTATAAAGAGAACACGGAGGGGACAATTTCTGGCTTTAGCATATGTATATTTGGAATACATGGTTAACAAAAAGTATTGGGATTTTAATTGAGCATATTATGACTGGCAGGTATATTGAAAAGTTTTTAAATAATCTGTTCTTGTTTTATAATCTCATCACTACCTTTAGATTATTTTTTACACAGAACAATTTTCCCCAAAAGTAGCAAAGTAAACAAAACAAGGAAATGCTATGAATATTGCAGAGGATTTCCCTTTCTAGCAATAGCATCATATCTGTACTACTTAACACCCCACCTATTCCTTTTAGAATATTATTGGAAAGCTGTTAAGATACAAAGATCTTAACAATAGCTACCAATAACATTTGCAAAACTTAACATATGTTAATGAAGTTGTTTGTCTTTTCCAAATATGGCTTTAAATATCTATATCTACTTATGAAACTCCAACAGCGTACTTTTTTTTTTAATATATTGCTTGTCATTTTTTTCAGTGCCAGTACAGAGGCTATGAATCAATTCTATTTCTTTTTATACTAGTTTACAATGATGCAAGTAGGGGGAAATCATAACTGGGATGCATTATCACCAAAGTTACCCCTCCTAGAAACTACAGAAAGAGAAAAACACAAGGAACTTGGTTGGAACAATTGCCTTTTGAAAAAAGCTTACAATATTTTGGGAATTCAAAAGATAAAGAGACAGAGAGATATATACACATATGCAATGAATATGAAGGCTGACACTAGCTAAAGCAGGGGTGTCAAACTCGCGTTGTCATATGTCATCAGGTGACGTATTGGGACTTTTTTCCCCTTCGCTAAATCGGGCGGGGCCGGGACCAGCACATGACACATCCAGCCCGCAAACCACAAGTTTGATACCCCTGAGCTAAAGAATGGGGAACTGTGAGTTTACATTGTTCTGTATATTATAATAAAAATTGACAATAGCATCTGACTGACCGGTGACCGATCATAATAATTGCTTAAATGTGTTCTTTCATCCCAAGACTCTATAGTGAGTAAAGATGCCAAATTCAGTCTAAACATCTGGCTGGCTATGAAATCAATCATAAAAAGTCTGTTGAGAGGGAAAAAAATATTTGATTAGTTGCAACCTGAGTGCATACCTCTTCATATGACTCTCAGTTCACTTACAACATTCAAGAATGAACAGTGTGATGACTTTAAAACAGGAGTTTAAACATAATATGAATGCAATCTGAAACCTCTGGAAGTCATGTATGCAGCATCCAGGAAATTTTGGCTAACTGTAATTTTGACTAACTGTAATAACTGTGACAGAAAGAGAAAGGATTAAATTTATAACTGGAGTGTAATCATATTTAAAAGTGATCAGTACATATCATTTATGGCTGTAAGTTGTTTGAAAATGATTTGGGATTTGTATGAGTGCAAGTATAATATCTCTGTTATCCAGCTAGATTCTGAAATAAATGGGCTGTTTCAATGTATAGTTGAAAGCTGTCACTCTTATGTGAAGTCTCTAGTCTAATTATTTTCAAACTATGCACAGCTGTACTTTAACTGATATTAAATAAAATATAGTTTGGTCCTTGCTCCAGCTGCTACCTTTTAAGTGAAGGTCCTAGAAACATTAATAATGTGATGTGATGTGATAATGATATGATATAATAATATATAATACAATATCACATTTTTCAAATTCAGAACAACTGTTATTGCTACAAAGTGAAGAAATAAGCTACTAGTCTGTCTTGCTTGTGGACTTTAGAACCAGCTGTGTGGGAAATTAGATTATGTATGCATTTGATTTGTTTTAGCAGAGATTCGTTGATGCTGTTGCTGTAATTATTGTTACTTATTGTGTGAAATCCTGATATTTAATGTCAGAACAGTTTACAGTATGATAGAAATGATGAGAGATTCCATAGTCTACTGTACTATACATCATAATCTTAGCTTTTTGCATACTCTGATAAATAAGTACAACAAATTTTATTTTCAGTTTCCTTGTTTGGTTTCAGTACAATTTTTTTTACAGAATTCAAACCCGACATTTCCTATAAAATGAAGCTTTGTAGCAGTTAGCATACAGTGATTCTTATCACCAAGGGACAGTACTAAGCTTTATTAACAAAAAAAAAGTTTGTCCAGCGAATTGGAGTGTGCTTTTGCTGACATAGTACTTTGTGGTAGGGACCATTAAACAAGTGAGAAAAATCTTTCCTATTGGTATAGGTAGAGAGGCTCATGTCCAATTTATTCTGAAGTTAAATCTTGTAGTACTACTACTGACCTTTAATAGTACTACTTAGTAGATGATAAACTAAATTAAAAATCAGATTCCTTCAAAACTACATTATCTTAGCAGCAATAAAGGGGAAGACACAGCTTAGTCCCAGGATACCTTCAAAAAATCAGTCTCAGGTCTTCAATTTCTCCCTTCTACAGGACTGAGATCATTTATTATTTGTAATGTCTCTCTGTGTGTAAGATAGAGAATATGAATGTGATATATCCAAACAATAAACTTTATATTATCTATTCTCTAATACTGAACATCCTTGATAGGTTTAGAGAATTTTGATTAGTGAATCAAAAAGCATCACGGGCTTACTAGATAAGGTACATGAATAAATAAAGTAAGTTTTTGTGGCCAATTTTTTGTGAATGTTCCTGTCATTGCAAATTTTATTTATTTATTCAGACATATTATCTAGCACTGTATTTACCAATCCACGTTAAAGTACCATAAATATGTAAAGACAACATTCAACACTTTAGTCATCTAACAGTCAGAGAAAGAAACTTAGGAAGGACTCATCACAATAGTTCAAACAGGTAAAAGAGGAGGCAGGAGGTTTATGCAGGATTCTTACAAGATTCTGTTAATCTTGAAACTTGCATGATTCTGTTAATGTAACCTTACAGTAAAGTAGAATTATTTCACCATGTCATGTTTCCTTCCTTCCTGATTTAGCTGGGAGGACTGACATCAATCTTGCATGTCTGAAGGCAAAAATATCCTGCCTCCACTTTTAACTGTTTGATTCTTTAGAATGGATCATTCCTAGTTTGTTTCTCTGACCATTAAGTGACTGCAGGCTCCTGACTCATTTAGTTTTCTAGGCAGCATCTCTTCTTCTCTTTCTCCATGGCCATTCATACATTCCATTACAAGGTTGTATTTATTTCATGTTGCCAAGATGTTAACCATTTGTCTTGTCATTTCAGATTTCATTCTCTTTCCCTTGTATTTGCCATACTATGGTTGATGACTCTAGAAAAAAAGGTGGGTTTTGTGATCAAATCAGGGTTGCAAAAGCATTAGCGCTACTTCATAAGCACATTCATGTAATTGAACCACAGAATACCGGTAGAAAAATCACACCAAGCTTGGAATCCTAAATTCATATGGGAAGGAATGTTCTGTAGTGCAGTATCTCTACCTGAATGATGAGTGGTAGGGATAGGGATGCATGGAGGGAACCAGGAGGAATTGAAACCAAGCCATTCCATCCCATGGGAATCATCAGCCATCTTAAAGTCACCCTAAAATAATGCAGAGCCAGCAAGTGTGCAAAGACGGTAACCATTTCTCAAACAATTTGTTAACTAATTGAACACTGACTGGTGACCAGGGGGTTGGCCAGGAACAAGAGAAAGTTAACTGTATCTTTTGCACATGATAATCTCAGATCAAACTTTGCCTTTTCTGCAACCACTCTAAGTTTAATAAAGTACTTTTGGCTAATCATGGGCCATGGGTCTTTCTTTTCTAATTGATCAAGTTGGGTTTGTTGACATTTTCCCAATCTGGACATTCTGGATTTCAAAATTGTTGGTAATTGCCCAAAAATTTTGGCAATTAAATTGTTGGCTAGGAAATTCTTAAAGTTGAAATGCATGTATCTGGAAGACATCTAAGTCTAGGAATAGTAATATTGTATGTACCAATTTTATTCACATACCACAATGTGAAAAATGTTAATGGAAAACATCCACCCAAAGCACTTAAAAGGAGACATTGATCCATTAGTGTGACCCAAAGAAGGCCTAACATTGAAAATGTTTACTTACTAGCATGTTTCAATGAGGTTTAAGTAAGATAAATTGAGAGAGGGGGGGGGGGGAGAATGATTGATTTTTCCAAGATTGTCAGAAACTGTTATAATAGAGAGAGGAAGTATTAGAATGATTGTATTTTTCTGTGATAGAAAATGTGTCAAATATGTTTTGACAGAAGCTAAGGTTCATGCTAACTACAATATGAATCAGTGTTAATGAAATAAAATGCCAGTACAGCAATTGCCAGATTGGACAAGTGGCTGGTTTCACAATCTTTGAAAGCTATTTTATAGCTCAGTGCTGTTATGCTCTTTCTTTTTATCCAAAAGTATGAAATTAAAAAGAGAAACTTAAAAAAAAGAACTACAGACTCACGATCACAATGGAGTCCAAAATTTCTGTTGTTAAGTGATTCATTTGTTAAATGAGATTTCTCCCATGTTATGACCTTTCTTGCTACAGTTGTTAAGTAAATCACTGCAGCTGATAAGTTAGTAAACCAGTTGTTAAGTGAACCTGGCTTCCCCATTGACTTTGCTTATCAAAAGGTTGCAAAAAGGAATCACATGACCTTGGGACACAGCAATGGCCATAAGTATGATCTGGTTGCCAAGCATCTGAATTTTGATCACATGAGCATGGGGATGCTACAAAAGCCGTAACTGGGGAAAATGGTCATAAGTCACATTTTCAGTGCCATTGTAACTTTGAAAAGTCACTAAATGAATTGTTGTAAATCAAGCACTACCTGTAAATGGTTAGGAAAAAATATAGATTATTTGGAAATAAATTATTTATATATGCCATTAAGAGCAATATTTTCAAGACTGGTTAAGAATTATGATTTATTTTTATCTATTTGTTTATTTGTTTGTTTATAAATATATATAAAAGCATATAAAAAACCATCACTCATAGCCTTCTGTTCCATTCATCAAAAGAATGTGTCTCCATATCGATTGGTAAAACCATCTCTTCAGGGCCTTGCAAAAATCCAGCATGATTGGGGCCAATCTGATCTCCTGAAGGATGACGTTCCACAGGACAGGTGCCTTACCATAAAAGTCTATTTTCTGGATTCCACCAGACAACACTCTCTGGCTGATGGGAGCCAAAACATGTCCCTGCACTGAACCTAACAGAATGAGTAGATGTAATTGAAGATAATAGTATCTTAGTAATCTGGTCCCATGCCATTTTTCTGTCTTCTGATTGACTGTTATAGTAAAAAGTGATTCAGTCAAGTTTGGTTAAAATTAGCATCTCAGTTTCACATTATTTTTTAAAAAAGCATTTTTAAGAGTCTTTATATTTTAACAAATAAACACATTGTTTTATGCTCCCACTCTCCTTTATAATTTCCTTTTTCCTCTCGCTCTGTGTGTGTGTGTGTGTGTGTGGGTATGTGCGTGTGTATGTATGTATGTATGTATGTGCTATTTCACCCATTCTGAAAACTTACATTTTTCCAAGGACATTTTCCTAATACTATGTTTGTTTGTTGGATTTTCCTTGAATACATGCCTTTTTGAGTTTGCTAGTATGTAATATGCAAATGTATATTTTTATTATTTTGTCTTTCAGGCTAATATTTAGGTGGAAAAACAGGTGATGTCTCACTCAAATAGTCATATTTCACACTGATAAATGGAAGCATTTATCACTGCTTGTAATTATGTGTTTTGCAAATCAGTGATTTGTAGCAGGTGTTTGTGAAACTTTTGTCCATATTTTATTTGGCTTGTTTTATTTTACATTTATTTGTAGTCACAGCACTGGTGTATTTTTGGCAGCAATAAAAGAACTATTTTACTTGATTTAAGAATTTCAGTTTAATACTTTGTTATTTAACCCAGAGAAGAAAGAAGATAATTGCTTTTCAGCAGGAAAATCATTACCTGGGTCATCCCACCACTCATTGATTAGAAAGGCAATGTATCTTTCAATTGCTTAATATTGTTGCATTTGTGAAGAAGATTTAATATTCCCAAGATACGTGTATATACATGATGTTCTGCAATAATTACAGGAGAAATCTTCCCTATCACTCGACATAGTTGGGCAGAATAATGATTCACAAGCACGTCTATGAAATTGCAAGTTAAGGATTAAATCCTTTCCCTGTCCACAACTAACATGTCATTAATGAGCCTATTTTAGAATCTTGTCTGCGCTAAGGTTAAACTACATTATGTTTATTAAGTGACTTTTCTATAGTCAATATTTTTAATCCTAAAGATAAAAAAGGAAATGGAATTGATAAGAGGTGCATGATTTACAGGCCACTCTAAGTAATAATTAAAAAATATTAATGGTATTTAGAATCTAGCAAAGAATATAACTCTTCTCTTACATTCTTGCTGAATTCATGAGGATGCCGACTCTACCTTCAGCTTAACAAAGGTAGACATTTTCATGGCTAATTTATTTACAGTTTGCTGGAAGAATAAAAAGCAATATCAAGAAAGAAGGAAGGATTTTAAAAATTTGTCAAAAGATCACCTAACAGGATGTATGTATAAATTGTATTGATATATGACAGAGGGATGGGACAAATGATTTTTAAAAATGTAGATAAAGTGGATGCAAAATTTCAAAAAAACAAGTGCTGTAAAAGACGTTATAGGGGGGGAAATCAATAAATTTTATCCCAAGGTATAATTTAAGGGAGAAGGTAGCCAAATCATATAACAGAAAATGCTGTTATATGGACCATTATATTATATGCAGAGGTTATGTTAAAAAGACTCAAAAGTACTGGAAAGAAATACATTAAAATATTCTAAAAATTCTAAAAGCAAAATCTCAACTGAAACTACTGATATTTTATTTGCTATAATCTGAAAACACAAATGAAAAAAAAATCCCATGATTTACAAAGATAAATGCTGACAATTGACACAAAATTTGGATAGGGGAAAATTGATGACAAATCAGATTGCCAGATGAAAATGGGTGAATATGCAGCAATTGTAAAATTTTCAATATATTTCTGTATCAGAAATCTAATCAAATTTAAGCAAGAAAGCTCCTTTATATATACACATTGCACAACAGGGCAAACTTAGACATTTGGAATAAGTTGCTAGGACAAAAGTAATGAGACGGATCAAGTAAGAGACAAAATAACTTAAATGGATACTAGAGATAATATTTAATGTTCAAAATAAAGTATAAACATCTAGATTGTGATCCGCAGCTGATAAAACAATAAATCAGAAAATAAATGTGCCAGAAAGGCATCCTATAATGTTTTTATTTATGTTTAGCTGTCATTTATGCTTAGCTTTCTTTAAGTCACTATGTAAAGTAGATTCTTTTTGTTCATTAATGCTTATGCATTACTACCCTCTAAACTTTGCATATGTACTTCTATAGTAACATCAGAGATAGATCATGACTTTAATATCAGTTATAATTTTATTAATATAAATATAGGATTTATCTGTTTAAATTATCTTTAATCAGCTTTATGGAGTACTTAACACTTAGACTTATATACCACTTCATAGTGCTTTACAGTCCTCTCTAAGTGGTTTACAGAATCAGCATTTTGCCCCCCAACAATCTGGATCCTCATTTTAAACAACCTTGAAAGGATAAAAGGCTTAATCTCTTGAGCTGGTCAGGATCGAACTGCTGGCAGTCAGCAGAATTAGCCTGCAATATTACATTCTAACTACTGCACCATCACGGCTCTTGTCAACATTTACCTCTGTAAATTGTAGTGCCAGGTAGAAACAAATACACTTACTGAAATAAAGTATTTTTTGAAAATATTAGGTAAATAGGTAAAGAAAATAGGTTAGTAATTTAAAGTACACTAGGTCAGATTCCCCTACCATCTGTTCATAAATTTATTTCACAAATCATGCAAAATATTGTTATTTCAAGCCTTTGATATATGCTGCAGCAGAATATGGCTTTATTTTATGTATAACATAGAAAATCGAGCTAAGTGCATATATCACTGCTAGATATAGTTTCTCCCATTTAATTAGAATTCTTGGGTCTTCAGAGAAAACGTGGCCTTCTATATTCCACACCTATTTTGCTTTAGGAAACTTTATAGTTTAGTAGTTTACAAGTTTTTCATTGATTATTTACAAGGAAAGAATCACTGAACTGGAAACTTCAAGGCCACTTAATCAATACAACTTCTGAAAGAAGAAATAATTTGTCTGTTGAAAGCCATCACTGATCTAAACATAGACATTGTGTAAAAGCAAATGCTGTTCTTGGTACAAGAAACTGGTTTCCCCAAGATCCCTCACAAGTTACGTTAAATAAAATGTAAACCTAGTGGGAATGTTAACAAATCACTTTACTCTCTTCTGAGAAATCCAATAAAAACAATTGCAATTTGATTGTGTAGAACAGGAACAGTTTACTCTCAATAAGAAGCAATAACAGTACACCAGACTAGACAGCATTCTGTAGGCACAAGAACTTCAAGCAATACAATGATTGTGCTATTCAGTTCTGATATAGTGCATTCCTCTTTTGTCCTGCAGGAAGACTTGTACTAAGCATCTAACAATGCATTCTCTCAGTTTTAAAGTGTGTGTGTGTGTGTGTGTGTGTGTGTGTGTGTGTGTGTGTGTGTGTACACAGACTAGAACTTATGCATCCATGCATTCCATCATCTGCTACCAATACAGGTAGTCCTTGACTTACAACATTCATTTAATGACTGTTCAAAGTTAGTAACAGTGGTGAAAAAAAGTGACTTATGACCATTTTTCACACTTACGACTGATGCAGCATCATCATGGTTACGTGCTGAGATGGTTGGCAACTGGCATGTAGTTATGACGATTGCAGCGTCCCAGAGTCATGTGACCTTTGGACAAGCAAAGTCAATGGGAAAGCCAGATTTACTTAACTACCACATTACTAACTTAACAACGGCTAGAATTCACTTAACAACTGTGGAAAGAAAAGCCGTAACATGGGGCAAAACTCATTTAATAGCAGTCCTGCTTAGCAATGGAATTTGGGTACTCAATTGTGGTCAATCTAACAACCCAGGGAAGTTCACATATGAACTACTTCTTGCTGGCTTATCCAAGTTATATAAATCTGATTAAAATAGCCGTTGATGATGAAAAAGTAAGGAAAATGTTCCTGACAATTCTAAAAAATTATCCTCCTTCCCAAAATTGGGTCTTAACACCAACTGTTCTGAGTGAAAAATCCCTGAAGAGAGACGACTCCTGTAACAATAGCTGTAAGTGTTTTTATGACATTATTTGTAAGCTACTTTTTATCCTGAAAGGTGGTTCACATAGAACTAAATAAATAAAAGAAACATTTGTTTTCTTTTAGGATGTGTTGGCACTTTGGAATCTGCAGAAGCTTAGTTTAGAATGACATAGACCATTTAATCTGGCCAACAAGCTATGATTAAAATGACTGTGTAACACTTCCTGTTTCTACCTTAGGCTTGATGACAGAATGAGTAGCTCAGATTTTAATCTGCCACTGCCAAGTGATGCAAATGGTAACATGATGCCCTCAATTATCCTTTATGAAAATGAACTGTACATATTCCCACCAAATCTGAACAATAAAAAGAACTGAAATAAAGAAATAATGAAACAATAGCTGTAAGATTTTTAAAATAGGAAGCTGCAATGGGGAAAAAAGTTTGCTCAATAGGATTCGCAAAAAGATGACATAACTGAAATAATTCAATCTTGATTCCTCCACCAGCAGTATGTTAGCGATAGACAAAATGCCATTTCCCTTATTTTACTGCTCTTAACTCACTCATTTTTTTAAAATCATGTAGAATATTTTGCAATCGTGATAATTCCAAATTGTAAATCCTTTCTTACTTGCCTGTTTTACAATCACGTTTTTATATTAACTACCTCTGATCAGAATTTTTTTTTTCACATACCATGACAGCAATCAAAAAGGAAAGGGCTACGAAATTTGTAAATTCATGTAATAGCACAACCTGCTAGTACAGATGCAGAGAAAATACAGTACATGTATTTGTTAAGAAGAAATCGTGTCAGACTAAATTTATCTTTCTATGAAAGAGGCGATGAAGAAAAACACTCAAAGTGTATTTGCTGAAGAAAAAGCAGAATGCTTTAGTCCTTAAATTCTGTTTTACAGCAGTATTGTGATACCATAATTAGAGCAAACATTTATTGAGTTACTGTTTTAAAGTTTGAGAAATGCGCCCTCTGCTGGTTTGAAATGAGAAAAACATTCTAATACATAAAACAATGCAGGGGATGAAAGAACGCAATTTGAAATGTATGTGGGCATGCATGTGGCACCTGTCAAGAACTTAAACCAAGTATGTCTCTTTCAAGGAAAGATGTGAATATAGGAAGTTCTTATACTATGTTCACATCTAATGACCTTCCAATGCTGCCCTACTAAATTATGTAAACAATTATTGTATTTGAATGTTCCAGGAAATCTGGGCCAGCCCTCCACTACGGAGAGGCATCCTGAATGATAATTCTAATAATCCTCAACCAGAATGGCCACAGTGAAAGTTGCAATGCAAACTATCTGGAAGGAAGAGACCAGGGAAAACTTAAGTCTATGAAAGGTTAGCACCACAATCCCCTGGACGGGGGGAAAAGATACGTAAGCTGCTTTATTTTAGCCAGAAGGGCATAATTATTCTAATAAAATAAGTATTTTACAGGAGTGCTTTGGAGGTTTAGGAAAACTTTCACCTGAATGTAACTGAACAAAATTTAAAAACAATTTAGGAAATGATTGCCGCCAGCAGAAGATAGGTAAAACGTGGTTTAGGAGTATGGACAAGACAGGTATGATTCTGAGGATTTCAAGATCGGTTAATTCAACAAATGAAATCCTTATATTTGCATTGTGTGATCATACCCTTGTGAAAAGGATGAAGAAATTCAGTAAGACTTAAACAGGCGATTTGGAAGTGGATGAAATCAAATTCAAGTGGATTCAAATGAATGAAGCTGCTGATGTCTGAAATTACTTTGATCCCAATGTTAAATTTTAAGCACATAATATTTAGCTATATTTTCAAGTCCCATTTTACTGAGAGATTTTACAAGAAGGAACAGAATACCAGGTACAAGTAGTCCTCAACTTACAACCTTCATTTAGTTGACTGTTCAAAGTTACAAAGGCACTGAAAAAAGTGACTTATGACCGATTTTCACATTGCAACCATTGTAGCATCCTCATGGTCACATGATCAAAGTTCAGTTGCTTGGCAACTGGCACATATTTATGACAGTTGCACTGTCGTGTCATCACTATTTATAACCTTCCCAGCCAGCTTTTGACAAGAGAAGTCAAAGGGGAGGGGGGAGCCAGATTCGCTTAATGATACAATTCACTTAGCAACTGCAGCAACTGTGGCAAAAAGGTCATAAAATAGGGCAAAACCCACTTAGCAACTGCAACAGAAATTTTAAGCTCAATTGTGGTCATAAGTCAAGGACTACCTATATCTAAATTCAATTGTAGAGCCTATAGACCTAGTTGCTTTTTTTTTACATTTTCCAAGCCATTTAAGAGACTGCTGTAAAGCACTATAAAGCGGTATATAAGTTTAAGTGTTATTGCCATTAACCAATTAGCTGACCGTTCCTCCTGACAGAGCAAGCCATTGAGTGAGCTATTTGAGTCAATTCTAAAATATTATAAAAATGTCTGCTCTGAATATGTACCTAAAACAACAGAGTTGCTTCCTCCGGAGAATGGCAGCCTGATGCTCTCCAAAGCTTTCTAAAAGTGTGGAGAGCTGCTGCAACTTTTAAAAGCCAGCTGGAAGGTGGCCTTTTATCTCCCTGAATCAAAGAGAGATTGAGAGATTAACCACATAGGTTCCGGATGGCAGTTCCACAGTTCATTCTGGTAACTGCAGAAATGGAAAAGATTTTGTAGCTAGATCAGAAACCCTGAACTTTTATCTGCACTCCTAACTGCAGCAGAGCCATTACAGATTTTACCGCTTTGCTATCCCAATCTCTTAATCACTTTAAGAAGTAATCAATTATAGCTGGAGAGAGATTTCCTTTTGCAGCAAAGACTGCTTGCAGTGAGTTAAACTGTTTTTCGAAACTACAAAAAAAAATACAAGATACACTTTGGTTTAAAGGTTTAGGACTTATTGACAAAAAGCTCAATTAAGAAAGGATCTGAGAGTTTTCAATGGTTAAGGAAATAGTTTCTATTTTTTATTCTGCTGTTTTTATTTTCACTACAGGTTGTTCTCAACTTACAACCATTCATTTAATGATAGTTCAAAGTTAGGACGGCCTCAAAAAAAGTTATTTACAAATTGTCCTCGCACTTATAAGCATTGCACCATCTCTGTGGTCATATGATTTCAGCTGTGAAAAATCAGGTCCACACATGAAGGTCCAATTAAACTGATCACTAATCATGCTTATTCATAAGAATCTTCCCAATTAACTATGAGGAGATGCTTGGATTAGATAAGGGACAACAGAATTCAAGAGAGGTTGGATTTAGCTCACTTGTGGCTACATAGGGATTCTAAGTTGATTCTTCTTTTAACTCTGCCCCCAGGTTCCGCCAGTCTTCCTACACATGATTGCAATTTGGATACTTTGCAAGCGGTTCACATTTATAACCAGTTGTGGTGTCCTGTTGGTGATTTGCAACCTTCTGAGCCAGTTTCTGATTTAAAAAATATCAGTTGGGATATCTGGATTCATTTAACAACTGTGGTTAAAATGGTTGCAAAATTGGGTTCAGTCACATAATTATTCACTTTATGACCCCACCTACTTATGATGGAAATTCTTGTTCCAACTGTCATAAGTCAAGGACATTACCTGCATGTATAAAATAGTTAACCTTACTTATGCCATTACTAAGTTAATTAAAGATAATAGCAATGCATAAGAATATTTCTTAATCATCTCTAAAGTTCTGCATAACAAAAGATAAGGCAAAAACTCAGATGTGAGGTTGAGTTACTATGGAGACATTTCTATTTGTATGAAGGAAGGTTTGTATTTTTCTATCTTGTCTACCTGGGACATTTTTTCTTTTAGATTAAAAATGACTATTAGAAAAATGAGAAAACAGGACAGAAGAGACTCACCAGAGTAACCTACAATTATCCAAGATACACTTCAGAATTTTTCCAATAAATGATAAATAAATTTGGTTAGATGGGGGGAAAGTGATATTTTGAAAAACAAATGAAAGATTTGTAAAACTAAGGCAGGTGATGAAAGATGTTAATAAAATATCTGGAAAGGTAAAACAAATTAATGACAAAGTGGAAAATTTAGAGAGGAAGTTGGAAAGAGAATTGGACAAACTGGCTCTACTAGAATTGAGAGGAAAAGAATTTTGCCTGAGATTTAGACCTATTCTAGAGGTTCCTGATGAAAATATTAAAGACAGGTTTATTAATGTCTTGGCAGTATTTCTGAATCTGAACGAGGAACATATGGAAACAAATACTGTGAAATAATAGTCCAGATTTGCCAGACTAAGAAATGTTCCTGTGGAAAAAGAAAGGAGAAAAGAGACCAGTCTGTCAGTAGCATTTTCATACAAAATTGGATACTGATATAATTGTTTTGAAAATGATTCACCTCAGAATTTAGAATCATAGGGGTGGAAGAGACCTTGGAGATCTTCCAGCCCAATCCCTCCCCAAGGCAGGAGACCTTATTCCATCCTGGACAATCTTTTCTTGAAAATCTCCAGCAATGGAGCACCCACAACAAGTTCCAGCTTGGATCTCTTTTTAGTGAGTTTCCACCTATCCTGCACCTGTCCTGCTCTCAGGTACTTTAGGGAATAAGCCGATTCCCTCTTCTCTGTGATGCCCCTCAAGTCCTGGAAGACAGCTACCATGTCACTCCTAATCCTCCTCTTCATTAGATTAAACATACCTAGTTTCCTTAAGTGTTCATCATACAGTTTAACTTTTAGACTCTTTATCATCTTTGTTGCTCTTGTCTGCACACTTTCTAGGGTCTCAGCATCTTTTTTATATCATGGCAACTGGACATGGTATTCAAAGCATGGCCACAATAGTGCACTATAGAGTGGTACTTCTCGTCATCTTGATGCTATCCCTCTGCTGATGCAGCCTAGGACTGTGTTGGCTTTTTGGTAGCTGCAGTACATTGCTGGCTCATACTTAAGTGGTGGCCCACTAGGACAAGACTCTGGTCCTCACTTTGATACAGGAGTTTAATACCTTCCTTTATCACCACTATATTGATTCTTTGGCAATGCCTTTTAGTTTTGAGCACATTGATGTTCATGTTTTTCTTTCCAAATAAATATTGTTTCTAGATGAGCAACATAAAATTCAGGAAGAGAGAGGAAAGAAACAAGAAATATAGATTCCTTTAATTTTCCATGTCTGCATGTCTGCATGTTCAGAATTAAACATTAAACTCAGACAGTAAAAGTTTAGGGTATTATCATTTATTTTTCCTTTCTAACTTTTCCTTAGATCACCTTCCTTATTTTCTGTTTCAGTGGAAACCTAGTATTTGAATATTAACTTATTCAAGAAAGCTGACCACAGGTTCAGCAATATTATCATCTCAGATGAATGGAAAATCTCCCAATCTTCAGAATATCTGGGAATAAACTGATGACCCACTGCGTGTTTAGATATTGTGGCTGTCTTTCAGGATGCAACTATTGTTTAGCTGTTGTTTATTGCAGAGTTTATTTTAATGTTTTATATATATATATTTATTTATTTTAACCCACCTTGGGTCCCGTTGGATGGAGCCGCATATAAAATATAGTTATAAATAATCTGGAAATGTGAATTCGACATTACTACTTTAAGTTAAGAGAATCTGCAAGCTGTCAGTCAAACCTGCAAGTATCTATAACTCAACATTAGAATTTCTGTACTATTAGAGTATATTGCAAATACATAGTAATAGGGAAATTAATTATAGGTTTTGTTCTTTACTAAGTCTGCAATCTTAGGTATACATGCATAGAAGTAAATCCTACAGAACACAATGAAAGATTCATCTAAGTAAAAAAATATGTAGATGAGAACTAAGGCTGAAAGGCTTCTTGTTCATGTATGCTACTTAATTATTTTCCTCTGGTCCGCTATCACCCCCCTCAAATACTCTACGCAGTAATAGAGAAATATTTCTATAGCACAATCACCCTTGGGTTCAACAGATATAGAGAGACAGATGGTGAAAACATCTGTAAGCAAATAGTCCTATCTTTCAAGCACCATCAGTCTGAAGATCACTGGAGAAAATTAAAATTTCACACCCTTATTGCACGAAAGCAAACATATGGCCTTATTTCATCTTAATGTGTATGCATCCTCAAAATCTTGCATAATACATGTGCCTGTGGGTCAAAAATCCCAAGGCTAAATCAGAAGTTATAGGCATAGAGTCCAGCTGCTTTCAAATTAAACTCTGTGGATGGGTACATATGCTCTTTTTAATAAGGTTCTAAGTTATATTCTCCAGTTAAAGAAATAAGACCAAGAAGTCAATTATGAAAACCAATTAGAAGCTTATTAAACACTATATGATTAGCCTAAGATAATTAAACAAGATTGCTCAAAGACCAGAATTTTCTTCACACATGGCTACTCCGTAAAACATGATACAGCACACAGCCTTCATTTGGCTATCATTAATTCCATTCACCTGTGAAGACATATGGTTACCAAACATGTATATTCTTAAACTGACAAACCAGCTCAAGGAAACCAGACCCAAAGAAATACCAAACACAACCTGTTTTCTTTATTTAGCTTATCTAAATAAACTTGCTGTTACTATTCCAATAACTGTTACTTAATAAACAAATTACAGAACATGAAAAAGAAGCAATATAGATACTGAAATTGAAAAAATCCTCTATACACCGCTATATTCCTGCAATATATCATAGGATCTTCCAAGAAATCTTGATGAAATCTGTACCCAGGATATCAATGAGATATAACAATGTCCCTCCTTCTGACAAGAGGCTCTTTTTTAAATTTACAAAATAGGAAATGCTCCAACCCACCCAAAGTCTTATAGGCCTATTTCTTGAATGAATGTAGATTATAGATCTATAGATGATACTTGCAGAGAAAGTAACTTATTTTTAACTGATCCAATACGTCCTGACCTAACCAAATTTGCTCTAAAGAAATATATGACACATTTTGACCACAACTGAGAATATAAATCAGAAAAATATGACACAGAACTATTTTGATAAATTGAAATGGCTCTTAACAAATATGACTTTGAAGAAGGTAGGCTATAGTTTGATTTTTTTTATATAAATAAAGGGCATTTATAAAGAACAAGAAGCTATGATAATGGTAAAAGGAATTTATTACAATAATGTATTATAATGAAAAGGGCAGGACAAAATTGTCCTCTCTTTTTATTTTTACTGCTTTTAGAGATAATAAAGGAAAATATAGCAAGAATATCAGTAATAAATATTTTACCAAGAACCAATTTATGTCAAATGAGCCCAATAAGAACTGGAAACAAACTATAAAGTGAGTGGCAGAGACAATTAATTTCTTTTATCTGGTTAAATAAAAGGCCAGAGCTTAAAGATAGTTGCAACTAATAAAGAACAAAATGGATTAGCAACACCACAAGTTAAACTATACTACCAAGATAGCTGTCTAACTTGGTTTAAACATCGGATTGTATCACTTATGGCTACATTACTTCTCCTGAAAGAGCAACATTCCTAGATTTGCATTGTATTTTTCGGACTATAAGACGCACTTTTTCCACTCCCAAAAGTGGATGGAAATGTCTGTGCGTCTTATTCAGCAAATGTTGCCAAAGCCTCGTCCACCCGCCGGCCCCCACCCTTCGGCCTTTGTCTCCCAGGAATTTGCCTCCTTGCAGCAAACAGCAAACAGCCTGGTCAGCTTCAGCACAGCCTGATTAGCACAAACAGCTGATTGTTGGTAGGATCGGCCTCCCGACGATCAGCTGTTTCAGGCTGCAGGAGTTGCCATCACCTATTACTGCCTCCATGTGCCCCATTTTGGGCCTCCACATCCCATTTTCAGCCTCCGTGCACCCTGTTTTCCGCCTGTTCCGCTCCCTGCCACCCAGAACGGGACAAAAATGGGGCATGCAGAGACTGAAAAGATGCAGAGGCTGAAAATGGGGTGCCTGGGGGCGGCAATAGGCAATGGCAGTCCTTGCAGCCTGAAACAGCTGATTGTCGGGAGGCCGATCCAACCGACAATCAGCTGTTTGTGCTAATCAGCCTGTGCTGAAGCTGACCAGGCTGTTTGCTGCAAGGAGGCAAATTGTTGGGAGGCAGAGGCAGATTTTTTTTTCTTGTTTTCCTCCCCAAAAGCTAGGTGTGTCTTATACGGTATATTTGTGGTTCTTTTACAAAACATATGCCCTTTTTCCCAGTCTTATTTCAAGTTACAGTAACTTTTTTTTTCAGTCTGATATTCTGTTTCTGCCCCTTTAGCCAGTACCAATTTTGCTAGAGGCATTTATTTATTTTAATAGATTTGTGATCTCTTCCTTGCTAAAGGCATTTTCTTTAGTTATTTAAGTAAATAAACAAATGTCTTTAGAAAGATATTTATATTTCTCTTGCTAAAAGAATTCATTTAAATAAATACATAAATTTATAATATAAGAAATAAGAGTGGAATGGAGGCCTAGTAGTGAAGATCGATCCTAAATAGCAGCAGATATTTCTCTTCTAGGGCACAAAGAAAAAAATATCTGCTGCGAACTCCATACAGGCATCAGGAAGGGCATCCAGCCAGTAAATGCTCAGCTGCATCCAGTTCCCATGACTCTACCCTGAATTAAGGGATTACACAGTTGTAAAAAGGTAGTTAATACATTTCTTGCTAAAGGCATTCATTTATTTAATAGATGTATAATGTCTATCTTACAAAAATCATTGATTGATTGATTGTTATGGCTGCCCAACTCATACAGGGTGATTCTCCTTGCATGTTCCTTTGCTAACCCCACATCCTCTTTTAACGTTTTGGAAACTAATAGTAAATATATTAATTAATATATTGGTTTTTCATCTGTTTCTAAATACAAGCGTTATCATTTCCTCTCAGATCCTTCCATCTTTTGGCTTCTACTTCCTGGACACCATCTGCTCTTATACCCTGATCTACTACTGTATATTAAAACAAATGGGTTGACAGAAAAATATTTTCTATTATAAAATTATTTTTTAAAGCAGATGATCAATAACTGTTGAGCAAGTTTAGTTTGTCAGCTCCACAAGGTAGCCCAGATCAGAACCATCAACTTCACAGAAAAACTAGAACTACACTTTAATGAGAGAGGCCAGTGTTTCTCAATCTTGGCAACTTTAAAAGGTATGGACTTCAAATCCCAGAATTCCCCAGCCAGCATGGTTGCCCGGCTGGGGAATTCTGGGAGTTGAAGTCCACACATCTTAAAAGTTCCCAAGGTTGAGAAACACTGATCGAATTGGTAATAAGAACTGCTTACCTTGCGAAAGGCCATCCTCGTTGACCTCCTGTTTGATTGGCCTGCTAAGCAGCCTTTCAGATGATGCTTGATCGGAGTCAGGAAAATTCACAGTCACCACATGAAACATCCCTGGGCTCTAAAAATACGCAAATAGTTGAAATTAGTCAAGTTGGGGAGCTATTGGAAAGCCAGGATACCTTCCTTCCTTCCTTCCTTCCTTCCTTCCTT
>JANHFL010005703.1:10439-27240 GCA_032468155.1 Oxyrhabdium leporinum | reverse complement strand
CTATCTATCTATCTATCTATCTATCTATCTATCTATCTATCTATCTATCTATCTATCTATCTATCTATCTATCCTGTATATATGTAGATAGAAATAGATATCATATCTGCCTTGCACATATACACACACACAGAGAAATCCCTTTTCTTCAAAACTGTATAATTTAATCTCCGTATGTTATGTTTATTACCCAAGCATTAATCTATCTTTAAATTTATACATTCTTTTTTATAATAAGCAGCATCACTAGTACTAATAATCCAAATTTTGCGGGCCCGTTTCAAAAATGCAAATGCTAAACTTGGAATGTATCAGTCAGCTTCAGTTGATTGGTGGTGCAGTAATTTGTTTCATATGAAAAACTGAAACTGCAAATATTTATTTTTTGAAGAAGAAATCAGGTGATTTTTTTAAAAAAACTGACAAATTCCCAGTCAGCATGGTTCCAACAAATCTGGAACTCACCAGGTTTGACAGTCTGAACTAAACAGTCAAAAAAGTGACATAGCAGTAACTTGCCAAAATTATATCAATGTGGAAAGAACATTTCCAGATTATAACCATTGGATTCAATGAATATATAGTACAACAACAGGCCTCTTTAAAAAATTGTAATGAGAACAAATTAGCTTCCTGGAGGAGATCCTTGGCATAAATCAAATATCCAAAAGCTGTGATCCACCAAATAAAAGTAGATTAGCAAAATATATTTGTCTTTACATTCTAAATAGTGCTTTTCTATGTCATCTTAATCCCTGATAAAATAAAGTCCAAGCAGTGAGTAAATATGCAATACTGAGTGTGTGGCTTTCTTCTGAAAGTTTTCTCTTTGGGCCATAAAACCATTCCCTAAGACTCAGATTGTGACTAATTGGAGACTCTTGCTAAACTGACTGAATTAAACCTTTTTCTTAGAGAAGTCTATCATGATTAGAAAAGCCAGACTGCCTCAACATTCACCTTCACTACCTTAATATCTCTGAAAGAGACCTTCAATGATCTATAATGCGGTAAAATTTCAAGCTTGGTGCATGTGGGTCAGTGATTTCTACAAAATAAAAATTCAGGAATCAATTAGAACAATCAGGAGAAAGTCAAGTTTGTAGCTATTAAATATGCATTGAGAATGAACTTTGCCAGAATAGAGAAAACCAGAATAACGTCCCCTGCTACTCAATCAACTCTGAAGAATATTTCATCTTAAATGAAAAATGGCCTAAATGTAGAACCTTACTTTTTTCACCATTGAATTTCATTTCATTAGATAGCGCCCAATGTTCAAGTCTTTCAAGATCCTTCTGTATCTTAAGCCTATCTTCTGGTGTGTTGGCTATTCCTACTAGCTTGGTGTCGTCTGCCAATTTGATGAGTTCCCCATCTATCCCCTTGTCCAAATCATTGAAGATGTTGAAGAGTACTGGGCCTAAAACAGAGACTTGGGACTTGGGGTACCCCACTGCATACTTCCCTCCATGTAGATGCAGTTCCATTGAAGACTACACGTTGAGTGCGGTCAGTCAGCCAGTTACGAATCCATCTGGTGATGATGCTGTCTAACCCACATTTTTCTATTTTATCAAGTAGTAGGATTTGGTCGACTTTATCAAATGCTTTACTGAAGTCCAAGTAAATTATATCAACAGCATTCCTCTGGCCTACTAATTTTGCCACTTTGTCAAAGAATGCAATAAGATTAGTTTGGCATGATCTGTTTTTGACAAACCCATGTTGGCTTTTGGTTATTACTTTGTTTGCTTCTAAGTATTCGTTGATTCATTGCTTGATTGTCTTTTCCAGAATCTTTTCTGGTATTGAGGTCAGACTGATGGGTCTGTAGTTTCTTGGATCGATTTTTTCCCCCTTTTTTGAAGATGGAAACTACATCAGCTCTTTTCCAGTCCTCTGGCAGTTCCCCGGTGCTCCAGGATCTTTGAAAGATATAGTTCAGTGGTTCTGACATCTTGTCTGCCAGTTCCGTCAGAACCTCGGTGTGTAATCCATCTGGTCCTGGTGATTTGAACTCATCTAGGATAGACAGGTGCTCACTTACCATTTTCTTCCCTATTTTAACTTGTGTTCCTAATCTGTTTTTTTGTGATGCTGTTTTTGGTAGGTTGAACTGTTTTTTCCTTTGTCTAAAGACAGATGCAAAAAATGAGTTAAGTAGTTCTGCTTTCTCCCCATTGCTTGTCACCTTCTTGCCACTTCCTCCTAGCAATGGAACAATTGCTTCCTTGACTTTTTTGTTTTTAACGTGTTGGAAGAAGCCTTTTTTGTTATTTTTTACTTTTGTCGCAAGCCTTTGTTCATTGTGAGCCTTAGCTTTCCTCACTTCATCTTTGCAGGCTTGGACTATTTGCTGATATTCTTAGTTATGTGCTCCTCTTTCCACTTTTTATACTTTTCTTTTTGTCTTTCAATTTGTCAGAGAGTTCTTTATGCAGCCCTGCTGGTTTCTTTTGAGAACTGTTATTTTTCTTCTTCATTGGTATTGTGCTAGACTGGACTTTTATAATCTCACTTTTCAAAATTTCCAAAGCTTCTTCAGTTGTTTTCCCCTTGAGGATTCTCATCTATGGAATCCTTTCCAAGCTCTCTCTAAGTTTATTGAAGTTAGCTCTCTTAAAGTCCAAGACTCTAGTTTAACTTTGTTCTATTGCTTGTGCTTGCATAATGTTGAATTCCAATATTGCATGATCACTCACCCCTAAGGTTCCTGTAGCTTCAACTTCTTCTATCATTTCATCTTTGTTAGTGAGAATTAAGTCCAATATGGCTGATCCCCTTGTTCCCTTCTATACTTTTTTGGGAATAAAGTTGTCTGCTATGTTTGTTGGATATTCCACTTGGTGCAGAGTTTTTCTCCCAGTTAATGTGAGGATAGTTAAAATCCTCCATTACTATTGTGATGTGCTTCCTACATAACTTAGTTAGCTGACTAGCAAAAGGGTGGCCTATAGTATACACCTATGGCAATGTCATTTTCCCCCCTTTAATATTGACCCGTCGATAAGATAGTTCTTTTTTGAGATTTATTTCTTATTTTATTATTATTATTACATTTGTTCATCTCCCATCTCACCACCAGGTGACTCATCCCAGAAAAAACATGAAAAAATGCAATGAACAAACTGTATCTGAAAATACCATCAAGCAAAGTTCTCTGCTGTCTCTAAAATCTTAGGCAGCATTAAAATATTACAGTTGAAGATGCAGTAGGGCAGAATTTTGGACTTTTCTATCCAGAACAACACATATGAAATTATGATAATACTTTTCCACTTGAAGAACATCAAATAGGTTTACAACCTCAGATTTTTTTCATTTTGTAAAATTATTGATTTGTGTAACATTTCCTGTCACTTTTGTCACTAACTCTATCTACTTTGACAATATCTTATATTAACATAGTTTTACTTTAATTCTAGCATCTCAAGGCACCCTGGTGTGTTAAAAGACACCTTCTTCTTAATCTTGAAATCCATTTTATTCATTAATCCTATTTGGTCCTGTAACTTTATATTTTTTTTGTTAACATCTTTGTCTGTTGCAGCCTCTGCATGTCTTCTTCACTACATATCTTTGTCTACATACATCCCAGAAGACTGCCTTGAGGGTATCAGTTTATGAGAATAAAAGTGAAAGTTACCTTCCTGCAATGTTTTCTTTAAAAATATGGATCATAGTAATTACTGCTGATATAAACCTGAATAAGAAAGCAGTAAAGATATTGTGGATTCGGAGTATGTATGCTGGTTTGTACGTATTTATTTTATTTGTATTCTGCCACATTTATGAATGATTATCAGTTAATAAAAGCCATTAATCAAGATATATTAAAATTATTAAGAATCCACAATAAATGTGTTCAAGGAGGGGTCATACTAATTTCCGCTGCCAAAATGCTCGAAAAAACTGGTACTGGTATTAAGTAGCACTTTCTAACCTGCATCTTTCTATACTTTCCAGAAAGTGGACTCAGTGTTTCTCAAGGTGAGTGTAATCCGAACAGTTAATTCCAACTGGAGGAGCGATTCTAGAGATAAGTAGGTGCCAAGTCATAATGGCTTTTAAAGGTCAAAATGAAGCACTTTAAATTTCACTTGGAACCCTACTGAAAGCCATTGAAAGAATCTTGATATGCTGTTTTTGCTTTTGAAAAGGCTATCAATCCAGAACATATAACGTAAGTATTCAGACTCTATTCAAAACACCTTTCCAAGATAGCCATGCTGAACAATTACAAATGTTACATATAACATTTTCTAATTTGTTTTAATTGCTCTCTCCTTGTTTCTCTGACACTTATTAAAAATATTTAAAAAATTCTGATGAATGCCTTAAATTATAGCATCTAGCTATAACTTCCGATACACATTCCATTTCTTGTTTTAAACATTTTTATTACACTATAGCATACAATACAAAAAAATGAAAAGAAATAATAGGACACAGTGCAGAGGAAAGGGGGAAAGAAAAGTGATGAGAGGAGGAAGAAAAAAATAGTCAGTTTTTTTTTTTCTAGTCTTAGCCTTAGACATGAAAGATGGCTGGATGACTTTGACTCCTTCTCAGTCCATGACTTCAAGCTCATCAACAACCCAGTTGGTCAATTCCTATCCCAACCACACTTGGTTGATCAGAAAAATAAAAAATAAGAAAGCATAACCTGCACTTGTGGGAAAAACACTAGGAAGAAAAAATAATGTGTCACCATACAGACTCCAAATGGGCAAAATTCCGCAGAAAACATTTATCTTTTTACTTATTATTTAATATGTATAAATACTAAGTTGGCTTTCAGAAACAGGCTATACTACAAGTGCGTGTTTCTGGTTTCTTTGCTTCACTTTTTAAAGGGAAAAATGTGTTGATATGTTAAAACTTTAGAGATATTCTGCAAGTTTTAAATGAGATTTAAATAAACTCTAGAAACAAATGAAAGCTAGAGATGAGCAAACATCCTACTCTTTTCCTTGGTGGTTCAGATATCTTTCAAACAATTTACTGGCTAAAGGCTAAAATAAAAAATGAAATTGCATTTTTCAAGTGATAAATGGTTATTCATGGACTAATGATAATTCTTTAGAGCATTAGTTTCAGCTTTTTTATTGCAAACAAAATCTTATATTTTATATTAGCTCTAAAATAACATTTTGGGTTTTTTTTAATAGCAAATATCTCTAGAGCAGACCCAATGTCCTCCTGGAATAATATATATGAGGCAGAATATCAACATTGCCCTTTGTACAAGTTATTCTTTTACTAACAGTGTGAACCAAGAGGAGTAGCTTTAACAACTGAAGACAGTTTTGAAGAGATTCATTATTATAATGCAAATCTGAAAAAAAGGAGAGGAAATGAAATATGTTTAATGTAAAAGAAATATGATCGCTTTGTTGATGCCTTTTCCATAATACACTCAGAGATATTCAATAAAACCTATAGAAATTTCAAGAGGGCATAAGAAACATTGCTCCGCATTTATAGAGTTAATGAACTGAATGCTGCAAGATGTAATGATTACCAGAGGCACATTTTGGAAAAGGTCCATCAATAAGATTAGCAGGAAAGCCCATAAACTTTCATGAATCTGCATAGGCCACAACACAATGTGATTATTCCTCCTCTTATTTGTCCCTGACTATTTCTCTTTTGCATCCTGGGACTTTTAACCTTCTTTTCTATGGATGCTTCTGATTAGGATTATGGGCTTGTGAAAAAATAATTGACTACCTTCATTATGAACAGGAATAAAACAGTTTGAGCTATAGGACTTGAGTTAAATTTTTGTTTATAATAATAGTAATATCCTAAAGGTTACAGGTTATACTTTTAATGTATTCCTATTGTTATTCTTAACACATTTTCTCCTTTATTAACATCTAATTAATATTTAAATTCCTTAATGTATACCTTGTGGCTGTTTCTATCCTTAATTATTTTACCTAATTATTGTGCTGCATTAGAACAGTTTGGTTTTTATTTTCCTATGGTACTTGTTCTCCGAAAAGAGGTGGAGACAGACTGAAAAGTGGACTAATTTTCTTCTATTCTAATGTTCTCTTTTAAATCACCCTCTGAAAACCCAGAACTAGACCACTAACTTCAGTCTAGCTCCTGGACTAGAACTGAAGTTTCTCTGTGAGTCCTTTTGCCACACTGTTTGACTCCTTCACTTATTTTTATGCTCGCCTGCTTCTAGATGCTGTAGGAATTCTTTCCTTTGGTGATACTCCTCCTGCTAGTGGTGTTGTTGACTGCATACCATTTGTTCCTCTTTTCTTTAGCATCTTCAGATGGTGTAGTAATAATACTTAGTGCTAGGTATTATTGATGTCAGTTATACCTGCCCAACAGAGGAAAAATGATTTATTTCTCATTGTTTTATAAACTCAAAGGTCATCTTAGTAATGAGTTAGTCTTAGTCTTTTTCCAGAAGAAATTATATTAGATATGCATGTCTTGAGCTGTTTGTGCAATGAAAGATGCTTGAATATTCACTAATTCATCTGAATTGATCCACATTCCCATTTTAAAATAATTGCAATTTTATCCAGGAAAGACTGACCATTACCTATATTGATAGATGAACTATGGGCCAATGGCAAAACCATCTCATGAAGACTGCAGTTAACCTCATCAGATAGGACAAAAATATATGTTTTACCTAAATGGTCTCTAGGCATGGTGTTTGCCTTTTCTTCTTCTTCTCTAATAGTATATTTTTTGCTTTTAACATGTTATTTCATTTGACCATATTTTTCCTACTTTTGAGATCTCACTGTTGAACTTTCTGCTTTGACAGCGTAGGATCCTTTTCATTATAGAAACGTACCAACTGCTACCCATGAAATATATAGGTTCATTAAACCATTTTTAAATCATTGTCTTTTCCAACTGATTTTAGATTGAGCACATATACGGACATAAACTGTTTAACATAGGAAGAACTCACTTAATAGCTTTCTGAAAAATCTAGACATATGGACGGAGGGTTGGTTTCTAATCTTTAGTTTCATAAGTGACATTAAAAAAAAGATTAGTTAAAATGAAAATAGTGTACAGATATCCTGCTGTGGACGCCAAACACCTTTCTGTTTTTTAAAAACTGTTTTCTACATAATTTATGAGAGCCAGTTTGGCATAGTGGTTAAGTCATGAGGAATCTGGGAGACTGTGAGTTCAAGTCCTACCTTAGGCACAAAGCTAGCTGGCTGGCCTTAGGTCAGTCACTTTCTCTCAGTCCTTGGAAGGAGGCAATGGCTTCTGAAACCTTGCCAAGAAAACTCCAAGAATAGGACATGATTGAACAGAAGAGATACAGAGAAAGAAAGAGGTATAGTTTCTACCAGTCAGTCTTGGTTGTTTTGCAGTGAAAAGTATTAGGATTAAGCTCAGGGCTGTGCAGGGATACAGAAAGGCAAAAATGTGATTTATATTGAGTATGCACCATAAGGACTTCTTTAAACTAATGTACCTGTTCCTGTTCCATATATATTGGTGCTTGGTTTGCCAGTACAACTGGGAGAGGCAAAAAAACCCCCAGGAAATGTCATCCATCATAGGCACAGTGAGCAAGGTAAGAACATGACCAAAGCATACTTGAATCCAGAAAGGGCTTTTTAAAGCAAGTTTCATGTCCATATAGCTTATACACTGGAATTAAGCAATTCAAGGCTGCAGTGTTAAAACTGTTGTCTAACTTTTCCCACAATCTCTGACTCTATTATTTTACAGTCTCTGAGGATCTGATTTTCTCTATCGTCCAATGTAGCTATCCAGTTTAGCAACTTTAACATTTCCATCTTCAGATATACTTCATGAAACCGGAGTAAATAAAAAAGATTTCATTGTTATTGTTACTGCTGTGCAATAAATAAATAAATAACTCAGGTATGTATCTTTTATCATCATTTCAATAAAGCATATCACAAACAAAGTTGGTAAGTAACCTTTAGTGCTTCTTTTCCTAATTTTATAACTATCAAAATAAAATAAAAAAGGGAAAGTATAACAGAAATTATAACAGAAATAATTTTGCTTTCCACAGTAGGGCTAAGAGCTCAGTTTCTCCATTTCAGTTCTCTGCAGGATGAGATTGTAGGGTTGGTTTGTCTATTTTTATGGACAAATATATCTAATACTGTTTTAATGTATGGAAAATACTGAGTCTTGTCACCATAATTAAATCCACTTATAAAGGGAAATAATATTTTACAACTGAATGGCTTTACATTTTAATACTTCACATTGATTGACTTTTTAAACCTAGAAACATAAAAAATAAGCTGATGGCAGAACAAAAAACTACTGATCCATCTGGTTTTTGAGTTTATTTTTATTTTTTTAATTTTTTGTCGGATGATGGGCATGTGTTTGTTTCAAGCTACTAATTGTTTCAAGTTACTAATTGTTTCAAGTTACTAATTATCTTTGCAGGAAGTTGGTTCCTAGCTTCTGTGAAGTAATACTTTCTAACATTACTATTAAACTTGCCTCCTGTCAGTATGTGGTTATGCCCCCATGTTCTTGATTTTTACTTAATATTGAAAATACTGTTTTCTAGAACCTTATTCATATCTTTAATATCTTTAAATATTTCAATCATGTCCACCCCTTTCTCTTCTGTCCACCCAGGGTGTATATACTCAGTTTCTCCAATCTTAACATAATTTAGTAGAAGTTAACATAAGGAGAGAAGTATATCTCTCCTGACATGCTTTGTCCCTCAGACTTAGCACCATTTTTGTTGCTCATCTCAGGACTCATTCAATTTTATCAGTATCTTTTTTTTAAGTGACATCTCTAGAGCTGGACACAGTATTACAAATGGGATCTGACTAAAACCCTATATAGTGGGTTTAGGAACTCATTTTTCCTGCTGGTGATCCCTCTAGTGATTCATTCCAGAATTTTGTTTGCCTTCACAGCTGCCTGGACATAATGTTTACTCATTTTGCAGTCATCTGCTATGAGCATCTAAATATTTTTCTTCTGTTGGTCTAAGACTGCACCCCCAATACTGTACCCTGCCAGAGGATTCTTTTTCCTTAACTGCATGATCTTACATATAGAAACATCGAACTGCAGTTTCCACAATTTTGAGCCATTTTTCAGCAATGCCAAATTGTTTACCGTGTTGCAAATACCCCCAGGAATGTCAACTCTATCATACATCTTTGTGTCATCAGCAAAAAGACAAACTTCACCTGGTAATCCTTGTTATATCACAAACATATGAACAGAACAGGACAGGACCTAGGACTGAGCCTTGAGGTACACTGTTTGTGACTGGTCTCTGTTCAGACAGTGCCCCATTAACAATTGCACACTGGGATCGATCCCAACTTCCTACTGGTACCATTGAACCACCCAGTGGTTAAGCCCTAGTCTATACAACTTTCTTATGAGTTCATTATACACATCTTAATTTATCTTTTAGTTTACTGTTTTACCACAAAAAATATTGTCCATCTTTTTTATATATTAAACTTTTCCTCAGTTGGGTATCTTATTGGAGCCAATCCTTCCTAAACTGATCATCATGGGACAAGATATAAACTTGTACTTGTAGACTGTTTTTGTGAGAAAGGCAGGAAGGCAAAAAGCAAGCAGGTGTTTATTTTGTCTTCTGCCTCTCTATGGCAGGAGACAGACTGTGAATTAATTTTCAGAACTGTGATGAATTATCATTTTCCTTTTTCCTCAATGGAAAGTGTTGGATACCAGCAATAATACTTCCACTTACTATTATACTCACTCTCCTATCTTCTTGAGACTGACTTTGGAGTGCAAATCTGATGGGCTAAATTGACTGTCTTGTTTCTTTCTTAACCTTTTTAAAAATTCTTTTGAGAGGATCTGGTATTGAATACCCTGAAAGCTTGCAAAAACTTCCATGTCATTTTTTTCTGATTTTAATAGAAGTATTGCTCAGCTATGGATTTTATATACTGTCTAGTGTATAACATGTTCAACCATTACTAGTTGAGAAACATTTTGGAGGATTTCTTTTTCAAGATACACTGTTATAAGTATGGAGCTTATTATAATAAAATATCCTGCTCTTTCTCTCTAGCATGAAATGGATTTCTCCTGCCACAGAAAATGAAGACTATTCAGTGAAGAAGAGAGAAAATCTGAAAAAATGAAGTTGATTGAGAACGAGTGAAAACACATCTGAAGAAATAGGTGCTGAAAAGTTCATACAGATAAAGTGTGTACAAAGAAGATCTTTTTGTACAGGAATAGCCACTTAAAAAAATCAGTCCCGATGTCTGAATTAGCATCTGATAGGTGAGTACAGATGGTTTAAATTGTTTGATTTAATAGGGCAAAAGTTGCCAGATGGCCAAAGACATCTACAAAGTGAAACAAGTATCAGTTAAACAGGAGTGCTTTTTTTTCTTCTCACCATAGCAGTTGGTTTTCTAGGGGTGCTGACACTGGGAATAAGACCCAATTGGTACAATTAGTGTTACATAGAAGACAAAAAAAATGGCAAGAAGATAAGAAGCGCAGAGGCTATGTCTTACACCAGATGGTGTTAATGGCATATCTAAATTAGATCCAAAAGCTATGTTTTTATATACTTATGTTACAACTAAAGTAGACATACAGATTTTGCAATAATTATTTTCTCAGAAAGCAACAGAAGTTTATTCTGAAGTGTATTGTTTAACATTTTATTGTCAATATGAAAAAATCAAGTCTATAAGCAGCCGATTCTTCACTTATACAAAACTTTGAAATTTACAAACCTAAACATACCGTCTTAATCCCAATACATTATCAGTTGTCTGATTATTTTTTTATAAAACCTGCATCCCTTTTGAGATATATCATAAATATTGTAAACACATAATTGTGGATTATTACTTTGTTTTCACACTGATAATCCATCTGTCCTTCTGCTGAAAATGTTTTAATAACTTTCCTGTATTAACAAAGGGATTTTAATAATAATGGAGCCATCTCACGTACACTTATCCCTGATCTGAAACAACTGATTGAAGCTCAGCACCTCACTTTGAAAGAAAATGATTCCACAATGTGGGTGCAACCACAGAGAAGGCCTGTTACCTAGCCCCCCCCCTCCCCCGAGTGTAGCTCCCTACCCAATAGAACCAATTACTCCATTAGGATTACAGTAGTATAGGTTTAATCTGGCAAGATTCTATTTACATATGTGAGCAAATAAAGAACTTGACTGGATTGTTCTATGTGATTCTTGGGCTGATCATGACATCATTTTTCCCAGACTAAACCTATACTACACTATCCTAAGGAATACTGCATACCCTGGGATATTCTAGGAAGTGACAATCCTAAATCTCTTCCTCTTTCTGCAACCCAGTTCTGGGTTGTTTTGTGTCTTGTCTCACCCCCACCTCCTCAGAATATGGTTCCTCCTTGTGGGAAACTGCTGCTGCTGCATTGTAGTCCATTATAACCCTTGATATCTCCTCCAGACCTCAGAGCCAGCATTCAACTTCTCCAGACCAGCAACAAGGCCAGCATTCAACTGTGAGCAGATATGAACAATTTTTGTCTGACAGATGCAGAACATTTTTTTCTAGACATCCCTACAAAGTTTCTACAGATCTCCTTTACCAGTGTCACCTGAAACAGGGCTGCATGGTGACAATCTATAGATGTAATAAGAGTGGAGAAGTACACCTACTTTGCCACCCTTATGTGACAAGGAAAACCGTAATAGTGGCTCTAACTGTGTTTGAGTTTTTCCCAGTTGAGTAGCAGCAGTGGTCTAGACTTCTCTTCTGTTTCAATTTTCTCAGTTCCTCTGTAAACCACATACAGTGCCAAGATCCACAAGAGGAAAAATTGCAAAGACACAATCTAATCCAATGCCTCGCTGTCTCTTTATTCCAAGCAGCAACCAAGGCTTGGACTATGCAACAGACTGGCAGGAAAAAAACCTAGCTTTCTCTGAAACCCTCCAGTTCCCTCAGTCATCAGATTGGACCAATCTGATGGGTCCAGCTTTCCTAAAATGAATATCAACACCAATGATAATCAGTGCGTGATTTGGCCAATAGCTCCCCCAATTGAAGATCACATAGCCATTGCTGTAACAGGAACACCAGATCCGGTGTGTTTCCCATGTCTGGTTCTCGATGACCTAGCTTAGGCTCAGGATTGTAATGAACTCTTCAGTCACCTCAGACTCCATTTGTTTTTTACTAAGAATTGGGCAAAATGATCCAATTAAAAAAAAAATCTCACAATGTAGAAGAACATTTATAGATAATTTTCTCCACAAAATTATATCCATAACTCAAGACACTGTAATACATATTACAGAAAATATGTGCATATCATATTCTCTTAAACAAGTATAAGAGAAAAGAAAATAAAGAGGGAAAGAAAATGAGTGGTTTAGAATTGAAAAATAAAGCAAAGTATCCATGTACTCCTAATTTCCAGCTTCCATTAATGTGGTGCATTTCTATATGAAATTCAACATATGAGGAATAAATAGTGGTTCCATCCTGTCCCCAATTACAAATAATAATTTATTTCCTTGGAGAAATTAATGTTTACTTTTTGAATTAGAGAAAAGGGATTCTGTCTTTTGATTGATCCATATAGTAGCTTGTTTGATTTTCCATCACTTCTTCTGGACCCTCCTTCAATCTCAACATTTTAGAGGAAATGTTGATATATCTACTGCCTTTGGTAGAAGATGCTAGCCTGCTAGCTTCAAATATGCGGAAAAATTTTTTGGCTAAGGGTGAACTCAAACTAAACTCGATGCTTCTGAGTACAGAATAATGGATATGAGCTTTTGGTCATGATTCAGCAGCAGAGATTTCTGAGTTAGCTAAAAGAATAAAGGGTGATTCCTCTTTATGCTATTATTCTTATTGCTAAATGGAATCTTCATAGTGTGAATCTGTATTAGGAACAACTATTTTTAATGTTGTCCTTTAAAAGTTTCTGAACCTTTTGGCTGCCCATTGATGGAAACAAAATGTTAGACTACATAGGCCCCTGGCTGATCCATGAGGCTGCTTCTTATGTTCTTACTGGTGGTTTACAATAAAAATAGACACAAGCTGACAAGGCAATCTAGCTAAGTGATGTTGGATACCAGCTGTCAATGCTACAGTTTGTTGTATTGAAAAGCCTCAGAGGCTATTTTCAGTCATTTCTCTAACACATTCTTTCCACAAGAAAGTGTTAGTGGTTTCCTTGAAAATTCTGCCTGGCCACTCCTAACACGTTTTAATGGAAAACTTCTGTATCTGTCATTATAGCATCTAATTTGCTTTCTGTCTAGAATGTTGATAGCATCTGAAATTTAAAAACCCAGTATGGAAAGCACTTCTTTAAATGGCAGATTTAATTCAGCATGAAGAACTAAAGAGCCCCAAGAAGCAAATGACTTGCTCTAAATGGATATAGTGAATATGAGGGTTCTGCAACGTTCCCTAAAATTAATGTAATTAATAAAATCTTAAATTTCACTCTAATACAAAGAGAATAGCAAAATTCTGTTTCGCCTGTCCTAAGATCAAGACGCCGCTTTTGAATCAAAGTAAGAACAACTCTGAGAAGCTATTTAAGTTTTCCAAAACTACCACACAGTCAACATTTCAAAACCAATGTAACCCTGTTACAAGAGAATAAACAGTGTCAATTTGTTTATATGAAGAAAATTACACAGAGAAAGAGTACTCTAACAGAGCTAGATATAGATAAGCTATTTATGTTACTGTGCCTTCATGTTTTTTCCCCAGAAATTAAAAAAAAAACAACCTGAAAAGTCTGCTGAATCATTGTGTATGTGTGATTTCATATATATATATAAATATAGCTTATCAAAGTCAGGCCCCATCAGCCAATCATAATATGTTTCATAATTATTTTTTCAAAGAAAACATTATTGTTCTTAAGAAAATTTAAAGATAAAGCATCAAATGAGTTAGGAAATGTTTAAAATAAAATAGCAACCCATTTAATAATAGAACAAACATCAAATTATGTATTAAAGAAGAGTGCAGAAGTTACTCCAGCATTTATATATGCACAGTTCCAGGTTTTCTCACAATAGTGGACAAGTATTTAAATAAGTATTGGGAATATATATAAGTATCATCTCCTAGCTGTCTCATGTTCAACAGGTCTACTGTCTGAAGCAAACTATATTCATTCCGATGCATCTTTATAAAAGTCCTTTACAGGAAGAGAAACTAATTCAGTTTGTCTTATAGAAGAGATTAATGTGGAAAAGTGTGGATTTTTTTACACACTGTCCATATGCCCACATGATGTGTGAACTCAAGCAATTTAGTAAGGACTTGACTATCTTTGAGACCTCTTCACCTTTCCACATATTTATTTTTCTACGTGTATGTTAATATGATATGTTTGTTGCAGCAATCTTCCATATAAGAAGGCTACCTAAATCATGCATTTGTTTTCATTTGTAAATGTTTCAGAGTGTATGGTCCTGTAGAATATATCTGTAAATATTAGAAAAAGGAAATAAATGTTAGTAATATTAGAGCTGATGGGGTCTGGAAAGAGAGACTTCTCTACCATTGGTCCTGCCCTATGGAACTCTACTCTCCTGGCCTTCCAGAAAAGTATGGAAACATGGTTCAGTGACCTTGCTTGGGGTACAGAGATAAGCATGCAGGTTTTGGTCTGGTTAGCACCCTGAAAGCTTTCTCCTCATCTTTTAATTATTTTTTAACATTGTGTGCCTCTTTTAAATTTTATATGTTATTGTGTTTTTAATATTTTACTCTACACTACCCACAGTCTCTCCGGGAAGCAGATAGGTGGTTTGAGAAAATTTGAGAAATAAATAATTTTCTCTTTAGTATTTCAAGTATTTCACTTCATTTGAGGAACTTTATGAACAGGTTCCAAACCTATTATTCTGTTTGAACTAAAATAGTGGTAGCAATAATGTTTATTTAGTGGGCATGTACCTAAGAAGAGTACAGGAAGGCAATGAAATATATAATACAATGTATATAAAAATAAGGAATGATGAAATAAAAATGTTTGCTAATACTGTTTGATCTGAAATGACAAACAAATGTATATAGATATACATAAGTCCCTAAATAAAAGGTCAGGTATACATTTAACAAAGGAGGAGGTAATAGAAAAGGAGATGTTCTCAAAGCAAAGAAACAGAAAGCAACTTTGTCACATAGAGCTACCCACACACACATAATATATTTTGTCAATACTCCTTTTCTATACAACTAGAAAATTGTATAGAAAATTATAACTGTAGAAATATACAAATTATGATCTTCCAAATAAAGGACAGCATTCTATGATCTTCTAATGAAGACAGCCCTGACACAATTGTTACATCACTAGTATTCATTTATTTTTATTTATTTATGAAAACTTATATGGCCACCCAACTCAGTCTCAGTGATGATGGGTGGCTTACAAAGATAAAAGCCTAATATCAAAACAATAAAACAATAAAAGCAATAACCCCCTCCCACACCCCTGGGGACAACCATCAATCAATCAAATAAGGCACTTGATGGGCTCCATCTGACTGGGTTTTAGTATAAATTCTCAACCACTCTGTCCTAATGTCTCATTACATCCTTTCCTTTACAATAACTATAAGCTATCACATACACACACACACACATATTTGTGAGACCACCTATTTAGTTTGGCTCAGCCTAAATTTAATAGCACCATTTAGAATGTTCATATTAGCATGTTCCAATTTAGTGAGTTGAAGTGTTTGAACCTTTTCTTGCTATTCCCAAAATCAGACCCACAGCTGATGTTTCAGATGGCATTGCCCCTGGAGATTCCATATGACTAATATAACCAGTAAGAGGACTGCTGAAATTGTGCATTACGTTTGATATCTTTAAGAACTAAGTAGTAGTTCTGGATAACTTATCTATTATTCCATAGTTGTTACTGAATGATACAAAATTAAATGAAACCATCTGTACAAAGGTACATTTTCTTAAAACCTCGATTTATGATAATAAGGGGATATATTAATAATGCTGGTACAGGTTTAGGTGACCTATCTAATGCACAGTGAGAAAATGTCTTTAAATGGCATGTGGCTTTGAGTTTTGTTTTGTTTTTGTTCTAAATTTTATTTTTTCACTTTCCAAATAGAGGCACAAGTCAGAAGAACTTTCAGGGAGTTCAACTGTCATTATGCTGATGTGTCTTCTGTCTGTAAATGCATGAAAAGCTGCATGTAAAGCATTTGTTCTACCAATGACCTACTGCTTTTCAAAAATAAATTAGTTTTCAGCCTAAAGCTGAATTAATGGCTCACCAGAAAACATGTTTTTATCAAATGCAAAACTAAATAAATACTCTACTAACACAATCTTAGGAAGACAATATATACTGCTAGAGGACAGAATGACCCTCAGGTAGATGGATTTTAGCTAACTATTATAGATTCATACAGTGATGCCTTTTCTAAAATTTGTTATTAATTTCAAATCTTGACAATTTTTAATATAAATACTGTCTATTAAATATCACAGAAAATATAAAACTGTCTACCATGATGCCAGTGTCTTTACTTAAGTTCAAAAATTTTTCTCTTACTTTTCATATTTTATGAGTATTTATTTATTCATTTTTCTTGATGGCATTATTTTAACCAAAAAAGGGAGTGTATTTCTAATTTAAAAATATTTTTCTCTGATATGATTCTCCTGCAAAAAGAATATATTTATATATTCTGTATGGGTATGGGTATGCACATGTTTGTGTGTGTATATATATATATTCGGGTTTTCTCCTGCGT
>JANHFL010005702.1:117656-131662 GCA_032468155.1 Oxyrhabdium leporinum | reverse complement strand
CGATCTTGGTCCATCCCCACCCCCCGCCCCTACACACACACACATACACAAAGGTTGTCAGACTGGTTTATCTTGGGAGCTTATGAGCCTTCCTGACATTGCGTTCTTAGGGATCGTTCTAATAGCAGCGCTCCCGTAAACAAGGCATCCTCCCATGTAAGAGAACTGTGTCAAGACGCCCAAGCTTGACGTATCTTCAAGTTACTCCAACGAAAGTCCTGGTTGCAATGCTCCTGGGCTCCTGACCCCACCCACCTTTTAGTGCAAACAGCCTCCACCAGCACCTGCTCTCTGGATAACCTCGTAGTTATCCTGCAGAAACTAGGACCAGAGGACCAGTTGGGGCTGCTGAAAACATCTGGCGAGGCGAGGCTGCCTTCAAAAGCGCCAGCATGGGTTGGATGACCCAACAGGAAGCTTCCTTAAGTCAATCATCTCCACGCCGGTACAACGTACACACACGTATATATATATATATATGTAGGCACGCGGGGATTTCTGCTAAGTTGCTCAGTTGTTGAAAGGAACAGGACACAGACTGAAGGTGGGCTGAGCTGGGGTGACAGGAAGAGGACAGAGAACTCTTAAGACTAGAACAGGAAGACCCCGGTTGACCAAACAGGAGGACCCCAGCGGTCACTTCTGGACATCTGCTAGCTTTCCTACAGAAAACAAGAAATAATGCTAAACAGAACCGCTTCTTCTAAGCAAATACACCAAAGTTGAACTTGCTCCAATTCTCCAAACATGGCCAGGGAAATTATAGTGCATAATAATAATAATAATAATAGTAGTAGTAGTACTAGTAGTAATAATAATTCAGGAGCCTCCACTCAAGGAAAAGGTATAACCTGGCCATGATGATATGTAAATCAATCTTTCAGGGATCTATTAAGAAACTTGGACAAGCTAGGATGGATTTGGGAACCCAAGGATACCAACTCAGCTAAACAAAAAACAAAAAAACTAATGTGGGACTTTCGATGGTTGATAGTTTAATTTTAAAAGCTTGAATAACCTAAAGAGGTGCAAGGAAAGGATTTCTGGCGCAGCCTGGGGCACGGTATACCTGGAACGCTACCTTTTCAATGAGACAGAGTTGCCCCGGGCTTATTCCAAAATAGGCGTTTGCAAGTCGTGCTAAAGTTTAGACTTGGGATTAAAGTGAAGTGAAGAAGTGAGGTGAGGGGCAAAGCAACAGGAAGACATGCCAAGGACGTGGAGAAATCCCTGTAATGTAGAAAGCATGTTGGGTCAAATCTGATTCCAATAGTCAATTGCAAGACTCCAAAAGGAAGGGAATGCTACTAGCATCCACTTCACTCAACTTTCCCAAATGGTGTTCACCATTAAGATGTCTTCTGCACTGGAGGGTGTTGACCGAATGTATTTGAAGGGTGTTCCTGGGGACAGCTGCTACAAACAATGTCCAAATTCCTACCACACAGGCAGCTCTGGGACCCAACGCAGAGTTGAGAAAGGTCAGTTTTGAGTTCCCTACGTATCATAATCTTATAGGAGAGGTCTCACTTCAGACTGCAAGTTCCTCAAAGGGCGGAGAAGGCCAGATCCAAGGCTGTCAGTTAAGAAGGAATTCAGTGCCTGGAGAAGCTGGATCTGTCACGGTCCACCACATCAAGAGCAGAGCTCTCTAAGGCATGCTGGCAGGTGCTGAAGCTAAACCCAAGGAGCAAAAGCGTTTCTCAAAGCGCTACAGTTTTTGGGGAGTTCTTAAGATGCTTACACGTCAACACTCCCTGGCATGTTTCACGCATGACCGTTTCTGCCCTTCACACAGCTTCCAAGAACTAAGACACGTGAAGGATTAAAAACATCCATGTTTCTTTCCAATCCTTCCTACGGTGGTGTTGTTGTTTTTTTTCATTCTATCTACTTCTTCTCAAAAATGCATCCTTTCAGCAGCTCGTTTTGCAGGGCGAACCCAAGAGCTTTACAAATAGGTTGCAAGCATGTTCTTCCCCTACCAAACTATGGGTGCAAATTATACAAAACAGCCCAAGTGCTTGTTTTTAGAACGAGAGTCCATTTTAAAACGAGAAGAGAGAGAACTGTTCTACCGAGAAGCGAAGCTGCTTGCCCTCATAAGGTGTACCTGAAGCTGTGCTGGTCACCATCAGGGTCTTCTCCTATTTCGGGAACGTTCAGGATAGGTCTACACAAAGTTGACTGGAGCTCAGAAAAGATCCTCTGAGCAGGGATAGAATCTCTGGGTTGAATGAAACACGGCCTATTAGCCCATAAGTAGCAGCTTGCATCCTGAAAGACCTTGTGGCAACTAAGGTTCATAACTCAAGCGTGAGCAAACTTTACATCAGTCACGGAATAGCCAATGACCTACTGAAGATTGTTGTGATCCATGCTCAGGCTGAAGAACCTGGAAGAACCAACGAGCCCAAATTTGTTGACTTCAAGGGGGAAAAAAAGAAGATCACTGATGGAAGAAGGGAAACAATCAGACTGTGACCAGAACTGTGAACGGATCCTTAAAAGCTGACATGGACAATGTCAACCTAGAAGTTGTCCAGTAACCAAGAAGACTGTTTGGACAGGGATGCACACGGCCATGGCACAAACACACACAAACACACACACACACACACACACACACACAACAAAAAAATACCAGCCAATCTGCCCTACAAAAAAACAAGGAAAACCCCCCAAAACCAGTTCACCATCACCATTTTTAGCCAACCACAAACAAAAATAAGTCAACCCACCAACCCCTGTTAATTGCAAGTGAGAATTATCTTCCTTTCTGTCTCCAAGTGAGTGGCCCTTTTAGAAACACGAGCAGCGCGTAAAAGTGGCAGAAATCCTTAAAAAGAAAACAATAATGGGACAACTCAAGCTCTGTATCCTCTGATGAGTCGATTCATGGAAAGAGACACAGGAGGAAAATGAAACCCCTTTAAAGAAGCCAGTACTACAATTCCCATTGGTCCAGAATGCTTTGTACAGTGCAAAGGGACTTGGCAAGGACACCACTAGCACGCCTACAGCTAAGCAATGAGCAAAACCTGCAAAATATGGCTTGCTACACAACAGCTTTCAGCCCGATCAAGGAATGTAGTACATCCGCGGCTCAACTATATACAATTTTACACGTTCGTACAGATAATGCATGGCTCTACCCCCCTCAAAAAAAAGAAAAGTATATTACAATCCTATATATAAACCAGAACGTCACTGTGGTACAAATCATCTGGAGGCTTATTTCAAGTACTGGGGGAGAGCTAGCATAGGGAGGTCTGTTTTTGAGATATATATATATATATATATCTCATATGCATTTAAAGAGGAAATGCCAAATGCAATGCTTTTCAAAAATAGTACGGTGCGAAATACATCCATTCCAAATTCTGCTCCTGACGCTTTTTTCCTTTTAAATGGCTCTTAGTCCAAAGCGAAGGTATTCCCCACAATCACAAGAACAGACCGAGAGAAGCTTCAGTTCTTAATCTTTTTCTCCATCTTCACTGCTCCCTGTTGAAGAAACAAAGTTATTACAATTGCAAATAACTTGGGAGAGTCTGTTTGTGGAAGGACCCTCTAAATTAGTGTTTCTCACCCTTGGCCACTTTAAGATGCGTGGAATTCAACTCCCAGAATTCCCCAGCCAGTCATGGCAAGCGGGGGAATTCTGGGAGTTGAGGTCCACGCATCTTAAAGTGGCCAAGGTTGAGAAACATTGCCTTAAACTCTGCCGTGTTTTAAGGCCTAATTTGTTGTGGTAATTTCTAGCAGACTGACTGAATCGAAATGGAAGTGGGGGAATCTTTAAAATTACCTGCGCGAAAGGTGAGTTGCAGGTACCCACTCCGTAGGGATGTTACAAGTTTCCCCAAGGATTAGAATCAGTTCCCCCCCCCTTTCTTTGCAAGGGACATTCTGATGTACAAGGCGGTGTTCTCTACCTCCTATTACAAAATCCACAGAAGTGGACACACCTGCAAGTCTCCCAAAGCACAACTGTCTACATCGCACACTTCAATGTCACCGCTGGGGGACATCAAAGAAAGCTGCCCAATGAGTTACCGGCTAAAGCAAGCAACGGGGCTTATCTAATCAGCATTTTGGCCGAGTGCAAACAGCGTTTCTCGAGGGAATTGGAGCGCCGACCCAAACACCGAGTGCCAGGCCATTTACACAGGAAAAAAATATATATATATCCCAGTTCCACGATTTAAAAAATAAATAAAAATATGAAAGTGAGGCAATGAAGAACCTGCTTATGTAGTCTGCTTTATCAATGTGTAGAAAACTAGTTTTCAAGATCACGCTGGATCCCAGTTCTAAACGTCTTTGCTGCACTAACTTGGGCTGGTAGGAGTTAAAGCTAAGAGCAAGTAGAGACTCGTGTTTTCAGTGCAGGCCAGGACTCTTTTTTAACAATTTTATTTTATTCAAAAAAAAAAGGGGGGTGGGGGAGGGGGAAATTGGACAGAGACAAAACAAAACACTGGGGGGGAAAATGTAAAAAGAAATAAAATAAAAAAACTGTCCCCTAGTTGAACACTGGCAAATCTATCGCAACCACAAAAGCTCCCTTTCTCCGCTTGCAAAGCAGATCCAACTTTTATAAGCTTGCACATCTATTTGCAACCCAACTGGCCTGCCATACATTATGGATGTGAAATGGACTCGCTCTGATGGAGACATCTGCTTGGGATTTCGTTCTTTCAGAAGATTAGCGGGACAACAATTTGATGTGCCTTCTCTCCTCCACCTCCTCCTCCTCTCCCTATTCTTTTTTTTCTAATTGGGGTGGTCTTCCTCCTAGCCTGGGGTCTTTCAGAGGAAGGGTCCAAAAAACTAGGATAAACTGTTCAAAGGAGGAGGGCCACCACCGAGGAAAAGTTTGAGACCGGCCTACATAAACCTACGGAAAGCTTCCGCTCGTAATGTCTATAAAGATTCTCTGTCCTGGTTGTCCCAAAGGTGCTTTTTCAGAAGGCAGCTGGACGTTTCGCTTCTCGTCCGAGAAGCTTCTGAGGAGAACCTCTTCAGAACTGAAGAAGCTTCTTAGATGGCAAGGGAAACATTTTCAGGGGGAAAACGAAATTCCAGCTGCCTTCTGAAAAAGCACCTTTGGCGCTGCCTGCTTGCAAGAGCGGCCAATCGATGGGCTGGAGGAAAATACTCACCTCCCTGCTCGATATCTGAGTCTGTCAGGTGAGTGAGTGAAAAGCTGGCAATGTTTGCCGGTGAGATAGAGAACCTGGAGTAAGGGGAAGGGCGGAACCAGTCCTGCTCGGGGCTTCGGGGCGGCGGCGGAGAGAGGTACTTTGAGGCCTGAAGTGAAGAAGACTTGGAGCTGATGAGAGTGCTTGCGGCCTTCAAGATCACAGAGGGCCCAGGAGAAGGGAAGTCATCGTCCCACTCAAAGCCTCCTGGAAGAAGCAGATCAGATGGACATGTCAGACAAAGGAGAGGGACGTCTGATGTCCGTTAAAACTTATCGAATCCAACGGTTTCTTCTCGATCAATGCTGCTTCAAATCAACAGCATAGTTGTAGCACTGATGAGGTTCCCTAGTTGGGTCGTGAAACGTCTGCAAGAAAACCACCAAGCTCAGAGAGCGCCAAGGACCCCTCCTCGGTCCTCTTCCTCCCCTCCTCTTCCTCTCCTCCTCCTCTTCTCCACAAACCCCATTCCCTTCTAGCACTGATGATGTTCCCTAGCTGGATCATGAAACATCCGCAAGAAAACCACCAAGCTCAGAGAGCACCAAGGAAACACCCTCGTCTCAACCCCGATCTACAATTATTCTCCTTTCCTGGTAACACATTTTTAAAATGCCCCAATAAAGGGCTTCCCAACCACCATTTAGACTTCTGCATGCAAAAGAAGCTACCCTGATTTGTGTCACCATCCTAGAGGGTGCTTATTTTGATGGGTTTTGGAATTGTCAGATAAGGGAACAAAATGGTTGCCAAAACAACAAAACAAAACGGGAGGGGGAGGCAAGCGTGGATGTGACAGAAGCCAGATTGGCTTGCCTAGAAAATTGACGTTTGGGGAAATTTCACTGGAAAAGAAAGCTTTTGCGGATGTTAAGAGGAACGGTGTTAGCTGGCAGTTCCCAAACAGGTTTTCTCGTAGGGAAAACTATTTTTGCTATTTTTGTATCCGTAGCCAATACACACGGGATGTATACCTTCTTCATCCGTCGAACTTTCTGAACTGGTGAATTTATTCAAGTAACCAAAACTGGCAGCCAGGGCAGGAGTGTGATTAGAGTTCGATTCGGCAATATGCTTTCCGAGTTCTTTGGTTGGCGTTTCCTAAAAAAAAACAAAAACAAAGGAGGGTCACAAGAAATGCAGCTAGCTTCTTACAGGAAACCCTCAGCTGACAACAGTCCGTTTAGTGACCGTTCGAAGTTACAAAGGCACTTTGTAAAAAAAAAGGCACTTAGGACCCTCTTTCGCACTACCGTTATATAGCATGGGTGTCACACCGAGGCAGGCTAAGGATGTGGCCCTGAGTGTGACCCTCCACAACCAACTGCTGTGGGAACAGTGGCTGCCAGCCAGGGTAGAGTCTGATCTGTCTTCCTTTACTCGGGACACACGCCTAGGCAGGGAAGGAAAGAGCCTCTCTTCTGAAATCCAAGAATTATTTAAAAAAAAAGGAAGATACCTGATCAAAAAGATATAAAGTGACATCGTCGAAGAACGTTACTGCTTTTTTCCCATTCTTCTGAAAGGCTTCGGTTGAGTGGCTCTCCTCGGCTCGCTTTGGCCGCTTCAGCAAGCTTCTCAGATGCTTCCCATCGCTTCCATCGCTGATGATCTCCGGCACGGGATGCACCATCACGTCCTCCTCGCTGTCCGAGCTGAGCCCGCGGAGGTGGAAGCTCTTCATGTCGTCCTCCGAATCGTCGCTGTCCCCGTCTTCCTCGTCGGCATCCTCGTCGTCTAAGGAGAGATCCAGCATCCCGGAAACATCAAGCTTCCGGAGATACTTTCCTTCCACGTCTGGTTCTTTCAACTTGTGGCCTTCAAGCTGACCCAACGTGGATTTTTCAAAGAGTTCGGGAGCAGCACCGTACAAGGCGGGCGGGAGCTTCGGATCGCCCTCGGGGAAGAAATCGGCCGTACTGGTGCCCGTGCACGACACGCTTTTGGGGAAATCCACATAGATGTCCTCTTCATCTGCACGCTCTAGGTCAGGGACGAGGGGTGACAGCGTATCTTCGGCTTTATGAGGCCGCTCCTGCTTGGCTCGGAGAGGCTCGTGGCCTTCTCCTTCTCCTTCCACCTCCAGCGGTGAGGCCAAGTCACCCACGCCCTGATAATGAGCTATTTCACCGGCACGCGAAGGATGTTTTGCATCCCTGCCGTTTTCCGTTTCAGAGGAACCGGTGTGGTCCTTGCTCAATGCCGTTGGCTTTGTCGATAGATTCGCGACCTCGGATTTCTTCTCTACCTCCGAATCGTTATCGGAGAAATAGGCTGAATCTCTGTAGGAGTTATGGGTGCCCTCCAGAGCTGTCTGAGGAGTGGTTTCGAAACGATCCACGTTGGTCGGGTCGGCGTAAGGATTCACCTCCGCGGAGACGATGATCGTGGGGTTCTCCTGCCCCAGATCTCCACCCGGTTCGCTGGGACTGCTGCCAACCAGATGAGAAGTCCACTCAGGAGATTCCAGGTTTTCCGTTTCGTAGCCGCTGTCGGCGGGCTTATCGGGTGGTAAACATTTCCGGGGACTCTCGGGCTCGAAGGATGCCAACACTCCGTTAATGTCCAACGCCTCGAACGAGTCTGGCGTATCTACCAGTTGTCCCAGGCTTGGGGTTGAGCCTGACAAACTGTCCTCTAGCAGGCTGTCGTGGCTGATCCGATCGGAGGGAAGGCGGCCCTGGGTGTCATACCTTTCACCTTGAGAAGTCCGATCGCTTTCCTTCAGGACGTAGCCGTCATCCCGTTCGGCCTTCTCGGAGTTTAAATCGTGGGTCAGCTCCCAGGAGTTGCTGCTGTGTTGATGTTCCTGTTGGGTCTCCTTTCTTTCTTCCTGAGCGCTGGGTGAGACACCAGGGCAGGAGCTGATGCCATGGCTCTGGTTTTTGACATGCGTGGAATGGATATCTGTTGAAGCGAGTTCGGAGACCGGTTCCACTCCGCGCAAAGAAACGGCACCGGTGTGGGTTGCGTTACCTCCAACTTCTCTGTTAGGAGGGTTTTTCTCCGGGCTGGAAAAGGAGAACAGGAGATGCTTATCGACCCCAGGGGAACCAGAAAGTGTCCCTAGTGGCCCAAGGGGGTCCTTTTTAGTGTCGTGAACTTTTCCGCTCTTGTTACATTCAACTCCCAGAGAGTTCGTATTTGGCGGGTCTGGTTTATCTGTTCGGTCGCCAGCTGTACGGAGATCGCCAAGGGCTTCGGTCCTCATTGTCCGCTTTAATAAATTCTTCTCCTGAAGAAAAAGGAAGTTATCAGATAGCTCCTCTAATGTCAGTTGGCTGAGTTCAGAGTCCTCTGAGGTATCTTCTGGCAAGTAATCCACTTCATTTTGAGAAGCGGGCGGGGAGCTTTCCTTCTTGGGCAAGATTCCTTGGGTAGATGCCTCCAGATCCGAGCGTGAAATTGCTTCCGGCTCCAGAGGGATGTCATTGATGTCGGCTAAATCGAGTCCACTGACCCCATTTGCCAACGGTTCATTTTGGGTGAGGCCACCATTTTGGGAAGGGCTAACCAGACCAACTCGGTATAAATTCTCTTCCTTGGGATCTGTACTGTTACAGAAAATATCCCCGTCTGTACTCGATTCAGCAGCGGAGTGTTCTAGGACCACAACGTGACCATTTGTGTCTTTCAGAACCTCAAGGTTGTCCACTTCTGTGGTCAACTCGGCAACCTGGTGATCAAAGTTGATGCTCCCAAGGCCTCCAATTTTTTCTTCTAGCTGGATGTAATAATCGCTTCCAATCGAAGGCTTGCGGGCGTTAAAGACGGGAAGTTCTCCAGGCACCGGTAGGGGAGCTTCCTGTCCACTTTCCACCTGAGCTCCGGGCCCACGGTCGGTCAGCGTCTTCTCAAAGACCTCCACCGGGAAGAAGATGTTGGTGTAAGTCTTCCTTTCGACGGGGTTCGACTGGTTACATTCAAAGTGGTCGTGTTTGGCTGCCTCCCAGATGTATTCAAAGTTAAGCCCTCGGCTCGTTTCGGTGACGGTGAGAACTTCTTCCATCTCGCGGCCAAATCGGCTGCCGGAGAAATGATCCAGGATGGGAAAAGCGGAACTGCCCAAAGGTTCTCGGTTTGAAATGTTGGGCTTGAGATCGTCCCACTGTGCCGGATCAATTACAGAATCCCTTTGACTTTGCAGGCAGAGGTAGACTAAAAGCTTATGGACTTCCTCGGCCGTGGCTCGCTTTTCCGGAGACAGCCAGCAGAACTGCAGAACCTCATACCTGGAAGGAGGAGATTTCAAATACTGTTTGTAACAAGGAAAGGGTACTATTTCAGGTCCAGAGTTCTTTCGACAGTTTTCTAAAGTAAGCTTGCTTTTCAAGGTGATTTTTCCCAATCAGAGAGCAATTTGAGCTCTGGGAGGGACAATCCAAAATTGGCCTGTATCTTCCTTCCCTTCCCTTCCCCTTCTCCTTCTCCCTTCCCTTCCCCTTTCCCTTTCCCTCCCTTTCCCTTTCCCTTTCCCCTTCCCTTCCATCCATCCATCCATCCTTTGTAGGCTAAGAAAATGCCCGAAGCTTTCGGAACCACTCTGAAACTCTTACTGTATGACAGAGCTTGACCGAAAGCCAAAAACCTGGTGCTATTACCATCGATCAGAATAGGGCTGCTCGAGCGGAGGCTGCGACAGCTTGGTCTCTTTTTCTTTGATGACTTGGGTCAAAACCTCCTCGTCGGAGAGCTCGCAATAAGGCTTTGGGGCGCCACTGAAAAGTTCCCACAGCGTCACCCCCAGGGCCCTGCCAAAAGAGAAGACGTCAGCAAGATGCCAGTTCGCAAGAGGGCTAACGGAATGCCGACTCTTTTGCCCCTCACAGTCCAGAGGATTTTTCAGAGGATTTACTACCTGAGGAGCAGGCTGGAAGAAATATTAGGAGCCAACCCACGTTGTGCCTCTCTATATCATAAAAAAAAACTGTAGTGCAGAAGGTCTTAAATACAGATGAGGTGTGTGTGGGGGGGGGAGGGGACTTAATTTGTAGGACTGGATGACAATGATGCCCTTATGAGGGAGATTTTGTTTACAACGGTAGGTTTTACTGGCTTGGTTTATCAGTGTCTAGAACTCGGGTGATTTTTTTTCCATCATCAAATCAGTGTCACCAATGTTAGAGCTACTGGGATTTCGTGAACATCAAGTTATGGAGTCATCTAGTTGATTTTGGGCTCTATGAAGCCACACTTCCTCCCCTGCCCTCCCTCCTCCTCCTCCCCATGCCTATAACTTTGGCATTTTCCTACCAGACGTTGCTGTACTTCGTCTGTTCTGCTGTTAACAGCCGGTCCTGAAAGCTGGTCACCAGTTCTGGAGCTGTCCACCGGAGGGGTATGAATTTATTTTCATCCGTTTCGATGTAGTCTTCCTAGAAATTCAAAAGCCACCTCTTCAGGGGAAGCGCATCAAATGCAACTAGCCGCCTTTTAATTTGTCGTTCTTTTCAACAATTGTGTCAATTCAAGTTGTTGTTTAGCGTCCTAGAAATTAGAAATCCCTCCCTTCCTGGCTTTTTGCAAAACTGCAAAAGCAGCACAAGAATATTATAAGACAGATTAAAAAATGAGAACGAAACTGTTGTGGGTTCCTTGGTGCTCTCTGAGCTGGGTTGTTTTCTTGCAGACATTTCATGACCCAACTAGGGAACATCATCAGTGCTAGAGAGGAGCGGGGTTTGCTCTCTGACTCCCTTCTAGCACTGAAACTGCACCAGCCTCACTAAGCTGCATCCAGAGAGGATTAGAATGGAAGGCGGGGGGGGGGAGGGGAATATATTTGCACACCCTCCCTAACGTTGCCCTGTGTCAATATGGACCCAAAAGATACACCAATGTCAGCAAAACCAGTTAGGAAGAGAAGAATGGGAGGACTTTAGCGCAGCCTGAAATTTCTAATAACTATTTGCAAGTCAGTATCAGTACACATATAAATGCATTGGCTACTACGTAAAATATCCCAGCAACTAACAGGATTTTAGATAAAAATGGACAATGTCAAAATCAGGTTTTTAATCTGAGCACTTCTAAACGTGTTGACTTACCTTGTACCTACTGAATCCTATTCCATAATCTCCAATTTTTACATTTAAATCAGATGTGAGGAAGCAATTCCTTAAAGCTAAATCTCTGTAAAAAAAATATTGCAATGAGAAAAACTGAGATCTCAATACAAGATGAAATTAAAAAAAAATTCAAGAACACAACTAATGCTACTAAGCTTGTCTTTGAGAACATGAGGCTAAATTTTTCGGCTTTAAATTCAGCTTGGTTCTAAAGTGCCATAGCAACAGCCATTCAACGCTTATATTTGCCTCACTGCTTTAAATCTGAAGGATCAGCATTGTGTTGCAAATGGACTTTCTGTTTCTTGGCTAATATCCTTTGAGTCAGAGATCTTAGGTCAATCTTAGCAAACAGCACCATCTGGAGCAATGCTTCCCAATCTTGGCAACTCTTAAGAATCTGGACTTCAACTCCCAGAATTCCCCAGCTCTCCATGACACTAGACATCACTAAGTCTGTATAAAAGAACCACCGTGACATTCAGGGTTTTAAAGACTCACCCATGCACAAAATTGTGTTTGTGCATCGTGACAAGTCCCGCCACAATCTCACAGGCCATCCTCTGTAGTAGCATTATTTGAGAGTCTCCTTTAATGTTATCCTGCTCGTTGCAAAGATAGGTTTTTAGGTCACCCTGCAAAAACCAATTTGAGAATGGTTACAAACAGCCTCTCCTGCCAAGGGCAGTTGACAGGTATTTAAGAAAACAGCAACTAAACGCATAGTTTAGTGCCTGCCCATCAACAAGATCACTAGCAGTACTTATAAATAAACTGGTGCCTAAGAGAGCACTGTCATTAAATTTCAAGTCCCTTAAGGTACCTTACAACAGACACACACACAAAAACATGCTGGTTTCAAGCCATCCAGCAGTTAAACACAGTTAGATATGAACCATCTGGTTTAAGATTATAAGAAGGTGAAACAGTATATAAATGTGAAAATAAATAAATAAAAAAAATATCCACCACTCTTCTTTGGAAGAAAAAATGGGAAAAGGATTAGGAGTTAAGAGATGAAAAATTGTAAGTTGGAAAGGTAGCAATTATGATTGCCGGCTTACATTGGGGGCTTTGTAATCTTTGTCAGTTGAAAAATAATACTTCCAAGTCTTCTGGAATCTTTTCAAATAGGAATATTAGATTCAGAAACATGTTATAACACCCATGATGAAATCAGAATCTGCTCCGGAGAAATAAGTTTCAACACAGACACACAAACAACACGTTGCAGCCACGAATGCACTTCAATCAATATTTTAATTGTCTGAAGACTTCAAACGTTACCAGGTCCAGAATAACATCAAAATATTTCCTAGGAGCCAAAAAGTGAAAGAAACACTGAACGGAACTGACTAGGGGGCAGTGCAACACCAGATTTTTAAAAAAGACAATTTTCCAGAAGGGGGGGAAAAAAGAGACTTGCTACGGATTTGCAAATGAAGGACCATCATGAAGTCTAAAGTTCATTTATTCGTTTTGAAAACCAGTTACTTTTCTTAGTTGCCTTGACTCTAAATGCATCAAAAGCAAAATGCACAGCAGGTTATTCTACTAGCTGGAGAAACTAAGAATGACACAAGGAGGTACCGCACTTTTGCATGTGGCTTGCAAAAGGGGCTTCGGAGCACGAACGAAGGGCTTCTCTGCAACCCCTCCAAGCAAGCACATGCAATTCCAGGAAAAGACTCAATTGCTTTAAGGCCAACGGGGATGGTCAGTCCTCCAAGGTCACGACTGTCCCAGAGGTGCTTCCCAAAAAGGGCAAGCAGACTTCCTTCGTTTTTCCTTGAAGACGCTCCGCTTCTCCTCCAAGAAGCTTCTTCGGTTCCACCATTCAGTCAGAGCTGAAGAAGTTCCTTGGACGAGAAGCGAAACGTCTTCAAGGACAAACGAAGGAAGTCCGCTTGCCCTTTTTGGAAAAGTACCCTTGGGACAACTGCTTTGAGGGGCTCTGGACGAGTCCATTCTTGCACCTCCCAAAGCAACATTTGGAGACTGAATTGGAAGCTTCACAAGGCCCTGCGATGTGCCCTCCTCGCCCTTATATGTTGAGAGAGCAGCCGTTCTGATTTGCTAAAGGTGAATTCCGGGTGAAAGGCATAGCCTCAAGGCACAGCAGGCAGCGACATCTGTTTTTCAATTTAATTACAGGCTTTTTTTCTCATTAGCAAACAAGAGAGGCACGCAGACAGGGCAAGGATATATTTGCTTCGGATACTGGAGTCCCAGAGGATGTAAGGCCTCCTTCTGGAGCAGCTCCAGAGCGATCCTTGTTAATTAGCTATGGGGGGCTTGAAGTGACACCTTTCTAATCTTTGACAAGCCCACGCATGGCATCTTCAGTGTCAAGGTCTCAACTCAGGAAAGCAGTACGTTTAGTGGCATACTTCATTTAGCAACTACGCAAAAGTTATACGACGGTGCTTTTCAGATCTTTGAGACGGCACGAATTGTTCCAGCCAATACTGGCAGCGTTACAAGTTTCTTTTTCCACATTTGCTCGATCTTTCATTTGAACGTCTTTATAGTTCTCTAATTATATATTTTCCCCCAGTTATTTTTCCTTCTCATCGGTAGTAATAGAGGTAGTCGTCGTAACATTTGGCCAGTGTCTTAGGGTGAGCTCCACTGAAGGGTCTGAACCAGCGTTTCTCAACCGTGGCATCTTGAAGAGGTGTGGACTTCAACTTCCAGAATTCCCCAGGGTTAGGGTTAGGGTTAGGGTTAG
>JANHFL010005702.1:103869-117289 GCA_032468155.1 Oxyrhabdium leporinum | reverse complement strand
TAGGGTTAGGGTTAGGGGGAATTCTGGGAGTTGAAGTCCACACCTCTTCAAGATGCCACGGTTGAGAAACGCTGGTCTAAAGCAGCAGCTTCCAAGCTTTTGGGCACCAGGGACCGGTTCTGTGGGGAATTTTTTTTCCATGGACCGGAAGGGTGGCGTGCTTTTGCACGATACCTAGAACGACACATACACAGATGAAGCTTTGCTTGCTTCCACAGCCCGGTTCCTAATGGGCCGCGAATCAGTACCAGTCTGAATCATACAGCTTGGAGAAGTGAGAAACTGATAAAGTCAAAAGGCCGAAATCATCCCAGATAATCAGTGAGGAACAAGGGGATAACTGGGCAGGAAAGGAAAAAGATTGCAAGTTATCTTTTGAGATGATGAAAGAAAACCGATTAGAACCAAAGGTTAGAGACTGGTTTAGGCCTTTCTTCACATTAGGAGGAGAAGGGGCGATGGAGCAAGAAGGCAGAACAAGGTTCCCTGTCCTAGGTACGGTATAAACTTCCCGTCTCTAGGAGTAGAGAGGCAAGTGTTCGCCCTTGAAAAAATCACCTTCCATAAGTGACAAAATCCAAGACAAGAAGCCAAAAGGGACAGAGGACACCAGCAGGGACCAAAAGGCTAATTTTCTGCCTTCCTCACCAGGTGATTAAAATCAGAGACTTCCTCCACAAGCCAGACTGGCTTGCCAAGCAAGCTAACCTGGCAACAGAAACGGCACAATATAATTATAATACAAATCTCTGCTCATCGTTTGTCATTCTATCAACAAGGAATTTGGTGTGCCGACTGGCCACATAACATCGGCTAATTTATTACCGCTATTAAACTGGTTACTACCCTATTTTTAACCCAGGGTAACCTGGATGACAGACAGGAAACAAAACACCCTTAGTTAATTATAGATGAAGTGGGACCGTGTAACCTTACTACAAAATCATCCTGGACAAAAGGAGAGTAGAGAGCAATTGCTCATTTAGAAAAGACCAGAAACTCTAATTTAGGAATAGCTAAGCAAGAGGTGACTAACAAGGTGATTGGAGTGCATGGCAATAGCACTTAAGACTTATATACCACTTCACAGGGCTTGACAGCCCTCTCTAAGAGGTTTACAGAGTCAGGCTCTTGCCCCCAGCAATCTGGGTCCTCATTTTACCCACCTCGGAAGGATGGAAAGTTGACTCAACCTTGAGTCGGTCAGAATCGAGCTGCTGAACTGCTGGCAGTCAGCAGAATTAGCCTGCAATACCATATTCTAACCACTGCGCCACCACGGCTCAGAACACCAGACGTTTCTAGAAAGCAAAATCACAAAACTACCTCTCTCCTGCCCAACAGAATCACCCAAGAGTCCGACACGCCCAAATGGCGATCGTCATCATCATCATCATCACCACCATCAGATATCTAGATAAATTAATTAGATCTAAATAAATTAGAACATCCCCACCAATACTGACAAAGCAGGCCGGGTTTACCACTCCGAAATTCTGTTTCAACCACTTCTATAATGCCAACGCCAACTGCCACGTGGGGATGTGACTGTACACCCTGGCAACCAGGATTCATCTGCTTAAGTCGGGACCTTATTTTTACCACCTCATTTTACGAATCCTCTTGCATGTAGTTGTAGCTATAAATGTATGTGTTCGCAGGGCTGAGGGGCACAAATGCAAATTAACGCTACCATCACCTCCCACTCTTTTTCTCACTTACAAAAGCTACACTCATCTCACATACGTGCAACGAGTCAAGTGTTTTCGCAGCTGCTGTATATTATGTTCTTCCAGCTTGGATTTGACTAAAACAGACAGCAGCACAGCAGTTTCTTCCAACGGCCATAATTAAAAGAGCAGGTATGCTTGTGGGACTCCAGCCCCTTCGTATGAAAAGGTTTATTGCATGACATTATGTCCCCAAGAGGCAAAGTCCTTGTACGAATTACGTGAACAGAATCGAAGTCCGGAATCGTTGCGGTTTCTGCTGCTGTTTAACATCAGCATTAAGAAATTGCTTTCTTTTAAGTTTCATATGCCAAAGCTTCTTGCAAATGAGCTTGCAAACGTATTATCAGAACCGTGAAAGCACAGAGATGCAAATAAAGTATCTCCAAGCAGTATGCGTTTTTCACCAGAAGGAAAAGAAAAAAGAAAAGATAACGCCAGTTTATTTTACACAATTGCTGTCGCCCTCCCTCAGAGGCCAGGAAATTAAATGAAAAATAATTAGCACTGAATATCTCTAGAGATGCAAGAAATTATTACAGAATTAATATAAAGAGGACAGACCGACCTAGATTTATGCATTTCAGAGAAGGGTGTGTGTGTGAAAGAGAGAGACAGAGAGAGAGAGAGAGACAGACAGACAGACAGACAGAGTCAGATAACTGTCCTATCATGTTGCTGAATAATGATTGTAACATATTCTGTTTGCGTGCAAATGTATTGAAACATTAAAAATATGTTAGAAAATCAATCTGCTTTGCAAAATAACCTCTACCTTAGCAGATTTCCAAATGACCTTTATTCTATTTTATCAGACCAATTAATTGTTTCTATTGTCGACTTGTCTTGCTTATTCTAGCTACCTGAAATGCAAGCCAGGGTTCAGATGAAGTCATGGACAAGAGCAACGGGTCATCTGGCATTCCTCTCACCTAAGACTACCACCCAACGGTGCTTCCTTCCCCAGCTCACTGCTCCAGGGGAGAAAAAAGCAAAAAAAGGACCTTTCTCAAATTTGCAGAATTTCTAAGGGAACCACCAGCAACACGGACATCAACCCCACGTGGATCTCAAACTGAGATTTCATTTACTCACCAGGTCACAAAATTCAAATACCAACAGATAAGGAATGGCTTCCATGTATTGGCCGGTACAGCGGAGAATATTGGGATGCTGAAGGATACTGTAAAGAAAAGTCCAGGAAAGAAATATCGAGACCAGGTATTGGAAAACATTTTAAAACTGAACACGATGAAACATTTTGCAGATGCGAATGCCGGTAGCAAGTATCTGTATGTCCTCCTATTCCCAAATGTTAACTAACCAGAACTCTGGGCTCACCCCCTCCTACAATGAAACCTGGCTTCAGATTTTGGGAATGGGCAAAGTGCCAGGTTGGGGAGGCCAAGTTCATTGCTGCCCTTCTACTTGCTCCCAATGTATCCTTAGCAAAGGCCCAAGAGGCTACTCACAAATATGGCTCCCCATATCTCAAAAACCGCTCCTGCTCCTTGGGATTGGCACTGGCTTTTAACTCCTTCACGATGACTCTGGTTACGCTAGTGCCGGTGTAAACTTCCCCCAGCAGAACCTGAAGCAAAAGAATTAGATCTCAGTTCCATTTCAAAGAGAAGAACAATCCTGGCATGCAGGGCTGGCTGGGGAATTCTGGGAGTTGAAGTCCGCAGGTCTTAAAAGTTACCAAGGTTGGACATCCCTGCCCTAAAGCTTCTTACGGCAAAGATGGCCAGCTTACACTTCACAGTTGATTCAAGAGACTTATTCTTGTGGGTTAACTTTTACCACTAAAAATATTTGAAGTGACAGGTAAATGAACGGAAGAATTGTAATATTCAGGACGCAGATTTCTTACCTTCCCAAACCAGCCATTTCCTATTTCTTGGATATAATTTAGATTCTGACGAGCAACCTGAGATTTCAGGTCTTCTGCGACAGAAAGAAAGAAAACACATTAAAAGAAGCATTAAAATTTTGTTTGGCTAGATAAACAATTTTTCAGAGAAATCCAATATAACTCTTACATTACAATATAGCAGGACAAAATCATATTTGTCCTGTCCTGTCTTATCCTGTCCTATCCTATCCAGTAATTGGAAGCCACACAGAATGTTGTGTGAACAGGCTTCCTGGCATTCTCCATGCCTCCCTTCCAACCTCTGCTCTGAGATAAGTAGTGAGATTAGAAATTGTTCTGTTGAGGTAACAGCATCTGCCAGTGAAATGAGACCACTGGATACAACCCCAATATTTGCATTCCTTCCATGTACAGTAAGCAGCTCTACCAATGACGTTCTGAATCAAACCATTCTGATTCCACCGAGCAGGAAAAGAGGGAGTCTCCCAAGCTATTCTCCAAAGCACCAGAAGAAGGCAGGACAAGAAACAATGCATGGAAAATAATCAAGGAGAGAAGCAACCTAGAACTAAGGAGAAATTTCCTGACACTGAGAACAATTAATCAGTGGAACAACTTGTCTCCTGAAGTTGTGGGTTCTCCAACACTGGAAATTTTTAAGAAGAGATTGGACAACCTTTTGTCTGAAATGGAATAAGGTTTCTGCCTGAGCAAGGGGGTTGGACTGGCAGACCTCCAAGGTACCTTCTATTCTATTCTATTCTATTCTATTCTATTCTATTCTATTCTATTCTATTCTATTCTATTCTATTCTATTCTATTTACTGAGACTGACTTTATGTAGCACATTAAACTCTAAACTCTAAGTAAAAAGTTAACACAACATAATAACTGTAGTTATGTATTGCTCAAACAAATATTCGATATTATTATATATTCCTCCTCGCTGTGACTTTCAAGGTATACAATCCCAAACAAAATAGAGGCAAATTTCCTATCCGCCAAAGCTGATCTCATTCAAGGTTAGAAAAAAAAGCTACTTTCACTTTCGTCTCTACCACCCAACAGGATATACTGGAGGGTAAGCCAGACTGAACTCAGACAGATTTAATGACCCTCCTTTCAAGTTAAACGAGATTTCTTTCTTCAAAGGTGCATCCACGATATTTAAGTATGAGACATCCACATTATTTAACTGACAGTTTGACCAAGTCATCCTTCCCATTGTATCCATGCCAGTGATTATATAACAAGACCCCGTGCTGGGGGCACGGCAGCCTCAAAACCCCCAAAGCCTCCCTCTCTCGATCATACCCAAGATCAAATCTGTGCCTAGAATAGCAAGAAGAAACATTGGGGAACCAACGGGGGCCATGATGGAATACGGGAGGGGACGGCAGAGGAAGGGCAATTGCCGGGCAGGGATGATATCCGTACCTGTTGGAAGTTGGAATTGGGACGGAGCCGGGAGAGAAACACTGGGCACCGTAAGGGTAAACACTTCCGCTGGAGACTGGATTGTTGGGGTGTCTTCTGCGGGTGGGGTGAAGTCTAGCTCATCATCAAAATTGTCTTCAAATTCCTACGAAGACAAAGCGATGAGCAGACTATCCGAGAGACAACTGTTACACTGTACAATGAACAAAAGGAGTTCTTGATACTACTCACCTTGAAGTTAATCTCTTGATCTTTACAGCAGGAGATACAGTTTACAAGCAGTAGTATCAAAACTAAGAGGCCACCGGCAGAAAGAACCACCAAGGAGTAGGAAACTTCAAAGGCTGTCTCTTCTCCTGGAAAATAAATGGGGGCTTACATTAATGTGGTTTATTAGGACGCCATACAGCACGAGCAAACCCCTGCCTGCTGGCATATTTAAGGAATCTTTTGTAAGGCGGGTAGCATAAATAATAAGCGATCAGGTTTTAAGGATCAGCGAACCTCAATTTACAGCTTTCGATTTGTAACAATTCCCCTTCCTACGCACACTTCTAATTTAACACAATAATTAGCACTTGGATTTCTTCATTGTTCCTTCTTGCAGCCCGACAACTAGATTACTGCTTGCAGACAAGACTTTGCGTGGATATCTTTTGATTGTTTGTTTGTTGTCCTGGGAATAAAATGGGTTTTATGCTTTCAATCCACCATTGAATATCTTGCACTAGAAGCAAGTTTTTACCGGTGAACGGCTTTCAAAATATCTAAATTAGACATGTGATGTAACAGCAACAGGCTCTCCACATTCAATAGCAGAGTGTCTCCAGCTGTTCAGAGGTTGGGAAAAAGACATATTTCTCTGTGAACTTTCTCACATCATCTGACTGGACACACCTTAAACCAAAGGTTAGATGAAGGTGGGATTTTGTCCAAGATTATTACGTCTTTCTCTCAACTAACAGAAGTTATAAGTCTTCCACAGATGACACACGCACAGACTAAAAAGATTCTTAATTATGATGTCTTGGAGGGATCCACTGATGGCGTGCATTGGCAATTATTTTTAAATTATCACCTAAAGCTTCTTGGCCAAGCTATTAACGGAGTATTATAATTTGTTTTGATTAGAACAAAAGCTCTTCTGAAATGTAACAGGAGCCCTCTGAGATGAATACGGTAAGTATAAAAACGTGTCCAAATTTTGCTAAAGAATTTTAATCCTACTCCAGTAGGTCGAAGTCTTTGAATAGGACCTACGATCAATTCAAATCTCTAAAAGAAACTATACAGAAGATAAAGGAGGATGAAATGACACTAAATCAAGCGGTGAGACTCATTTCTGAGGTTAAATCTCAGTTTTTAAATAACCAGCCAATATGATAGGCAATAAATAAATAAATACTTCAGTAATAGTCTTATTTCCACCTAAGAAGAATCAAAATGATATTTTAGTGAAAGAGTGCTTTGAAAATTCAACAAAATGCACAGTGCGGTTCAGCCTTGTGATACAGACCGCCTCTCCCAAAAAACAATAGCCTGAAAAAATAATTTACAAGTAGTCCTCGCATTACGACTGCAACTGAGCTCAGAATTTAGGCTGCTGTGTGAGAAATTTGTTGAGTTTTGCTCCATTTTACAACCTTCCTTGCCACATTTGTTTAGTGAATCACGGCAATTGGTAAATTAGTCACAATATACAGGCAGCCCTCAATTTATAACAGTTCATTTAGTGAACGGTTCAAAGTTACAACAGTGCTGAAAAAAGCGACTTATGACTGTTTTTCACACTTACGACTGTTGCGGCACCCCCGTGGTCACATAATCAAAATTCGGAGGCTTGGCAACGGACTCATATTCACGACAGTCACAGCAGCGTCCAGAGGGGGGGTGGGGGTGTCACCTGATCACCCTTTGGGACCTTCTGACAAGCAACGTCAATGGGGAAACCCACCGTGATATTAATTTAATAACTTCAGGGATTTGCTTAACAAGTGTGGCAAGAAGGGTTGCAAAATGGGGCAAAATTCACCTAATGAGTGTTTCGCTTAACAGCAGGAATCTGGGACTCAATTGTGGTCCTAAGTCGAGGACCATCTGTCCAGGGACACACACACACACACACACGATGGCTAAGAAATCTCACCAAGAATAAAACTACAGTCCTGATTTGACAGCAGGGATGTGGGAGTCTCAAAAGCAGAAGAATTGTACCACTGAATAATCACAGCAGAGAGAGTTGTTTAAGATGCTCGTCTTAAAAACTAGGGGAGAACAAGGGTCTAAAGCTCCCTTCGAAAGGGGTTTAGTTGGAGATCACCCCCAAAAGATCAAAAAGCAAGTCTTTTAAACTCTGCTTCATCTGCACCTTTGCCTTGAGGATCTCTAAGAGACATGCTTATACAGGCATGCCTCGCGTTGCACTAGAAGTCATCCCAAAACATAAGCAAAGTCATGAATGTAAATTAATTTTTAAGTGAGCGTGCCTGAACCTGAGAAGGACCGGCTTTCTTCATCTTTCTGACTACTGGTAGAAAGACCTTCGTCCAGATTGCTTGGCTAGAAAGCCATGAGGATGCTTGCCTTCGCTTATGAAGAATTGGTTGACGGAGTTTGACTCAAAAACAGGAGACATCAAAGGGGCTGTTCCTGAAGACTTCCTTCGTAATGGTAGCTTTGACCTTCATGGAGCTAAACATTAAGGTGCCAGAAGGCTAGGGAGGTTCTCAGTCCTCCAGGTCCTGGTTGTCCCAAAGGTGCTTTTTTAGGAAGCAACTGGACTTTCTGGGGGGTTTTCTCTGAAGACGTTTCGCTCTGACCGGCTGTCTGCAAGGAATATAAAGCCTTCCATTCCCCACCCATCCAGTCAGAGCTGAAGAAGCTTTTTGGATGAGAAGCGAAATGTCTTCCCCCAAAAAACCCAACACAAAAAAAGTCCAGTTGCCTCCTGAAAAAGCACTTTGGGGACATTAAGGTGCCAGGGTGACGGTTATCAATTTGCACCATTCATTCCTAAGATCCAAGGCCTAGCTAAGGGTTTTCTCTTTCAATATACTTTAAGCGAGCTGAAATGTCCATTACAGATCGTCCTCATTTAGCAACCACAACTGGGACTGGCAAATCGGACTCTGAGAGAACTGGCCGCTAAGTGAAACAGTGAGTTTGTTTGCCATTTCACTTCAGCTTCTTTACTTTACAAAGATTGTCAATCTGAGGATTAGCCACAACATTATTTTTTTCACTGACGTTATAACTATGAGCGGTTGTTGTATGAGGCAGTCACTCCAGGAGGCCTACCCCCCCCCCTTTTTCTAATGGTGTCTCGGCTCCAAATTCCTCTTGGGTATCCTGAATAACAATCTTGTTTTCTTGGGCTTTTCATAGGTTAGAACTATGCTTTGCTCCTATTAATGGATAAATTTACTTTCAGCAAGTAACGCACACTCTGGAAAATGGATTGTGACATGCAATACTTTTTATGATTGCCAATGCCATTTCAGCCTGGGCATATCCAAGATGAACATTCTTCTCTATCTCTAAGAATTATTCTGAGTCTTTCTCTTGGAAATACTTTTTTAAACGGTAGCCAGGTAAGTTTTAATATAGTGCCAATGTTACTTTTGCGCAGAGACAAAACAACAGTTTGAAAAGTGGCACCCTGGAAGAGGGAAGGAGCTCTGTACACAGACAGGTGCAATATATGTTCGTAATGCAACTGTACAATCAGAAGTTAAACAAAGCGTTATTTCAAGCCTATCTGTAGGAGTACAAAAAAAGCCGGAAATTAGCTAGAAGAACAGGGAAGAGCATGCCACAATTATATCACACCCAATGTGAAGTTGCTAAGTCACCTTGCCTCTCCCTTAACAAACAAAATAATTGCAGCTATGAATCCCGCTATCCACTCAGAAAGCAGTACATGTAAAAAGATGTGCTGTTAATTCCAGTAGTCTGTTCAGGGTTGCCTTGAGCCCCAACACATTATCACAACCAATCAGAGCTGCCGATATTGAAGGTGATCAGCCAAGTCTAGTAGGGTTATTCAGGCCATGGAAATTTGCTCATCACCACCGGATTTATTCTATTTTTTTTTTAAAAAAAACGAAAAACGAAAAACAACACGCAGTCATACACGCCCTCAAAATCTTATAACAGCTTTTATAACCTGGCATGTTTTAGATGTGTTGAGGCTTCAGCTTCCCTATTTCCCACCCTGGAGCGAGGAAGTACCTCGGTTTCACAAAGGTTCAAGTCCGGAAATTAAACTTCGAAGGCAAACCAAGCCAAGCTCCAAAGCAGCTTCTTAACCTCCCCTGGAATAACCAAGGCGTATTCCACGCCGCTGAAAAGATTTTGCTCGTCACAAAAGCTATATTTTATCAAATCAGTTCGCATGCATTATTGCATCGATGAGCCAAACAGAATCAGAGCCAATTCGCAAAAAAAGTGAGGCTAGCCAAATCACTGTTTTTAACATGGTACCAAAGACAGCTGCCTTTTTTTTTTCTTTTTAAAGGCAACTCCCGCATAATAATCCCAAAGAAGCCACAGACACAATTCCCGGTCCGCTTAGCCCCTGTCATAATCTCAGGGGCAATCAGGCGAATCTCCCTATTCCCTTTCCATGCTCCAGATAATCTAGAATCCTAAATCTCTCAGTCATATAAGCAAACTCAAAATAGGAAATCCGTGGAGGATGCTTCTCAACTATCTTCTTGGCTAATATGAGCAACCTATTATCCGCAGGACAGTTAAATGTTTCTAATCGTTAACCACAAGGCAACCGCAAAAGGCAGCTATGCAAACCTCAGAAAAGCTGAGGCTTTCACTTCTGCGTTTCCAGATTCCCACGAAATGGGCAGGAGATCTGGTCAATTATTTTTCAATGCACTGTGGCTGAACCTTTTACCAGCCCTTCAACAACAGCTGCCAAGGACAAAAGGAGAGAAGATGGGAAAAATAAGCAGGTCCCGAGTAGCAGTCAAGAAAGGGGGGAGGGAGGAGATATTTGCTGCTACTGGGTACAGGATAAGAGGTATAGCACAATATGGATGCCTGCAGTGTAATGTGTACATAACCTATGAAGCAAAAGGTAGGTGCCAATCCATCAAAAGATTTGTGGCTGGTTATATATGTTCCTTTCCTCGTTTAATTCAAAAGTTAAGACTTGGTGTTTTCAATTAACTCTATGAGGTTCACTATTTGGACTGGCATTTAATGATCGGGGTTAAACAAAGGAGGGCCTATTTATTCTTAAAACGACAATAATGCAACACTTCATTTTACTGGAAGTTGCATTTTCCATTTCAAACTTTGCCCCTGGCATGGGGAAAAATGGAACTGTAAATGTTTTAAGAAAACGAGAGAACTCTGAACCATGAAGATCACACCGTAACCTAAAGCAAAAAGACATCTGGTAAGTTCAGTGATGCAGAGCAGTGAGAACCCAGGGAGGTATGTAACAAAACTGGAGTAGCAAGAAACAAAATCCTTGTGTACAGAAAGCAGGAAGAAATTGTCTGCATACTGAAGACCAAACCCTTATAGAAAGCACAATAAAAGAGGAGGGAAAATGTATATCAAAACAACAGTTGGAACAGCTCAGAAAGAAAAGGTGGATCGTTGTAATTCCGTAAAGACCTGGAATTGAACAAAAAGTACCCCAAATTTTAGGACTTTCAACTGAAGAGGCAAAGTTACTCCTACCACAGTATGTCTATTTTGTGCTCGCAATGTTCAATCTACACACAGGACCTACACAGAGTCAGGCAAGCTTGCTAATCTTATGTTTGGCAGATGGGGGTGCTTTAACTGTCACTTGGTGAAGTTGGTCAAAACATCTGGACTCCACCGCTTTGAGAAGGCTTAAGAAGAGCAACACAACTGCAGGAGCATCATCTTATATCAGTGTCTCTCAAACTTGGCATGTGTGAACTTCAAGTCCCAGAATTCCCCAGTCAGCCTGGCTGGCTGGGGAACTCTGGGAGTTGAATTCTGCAGATCTTAAAGTTGCCAACGTTGAGAAACAGTGATTTAGACCATCAAGCAGCTATACTTGGAAAGCATAACAAAGATCTATCTTTACATTTTAAAGCAATAATTCATTCCTTGCCAAATGTAAAACTGTGCTTTGCTTTCACACCTGAATGTACACTTTGACCACACATTCACTGACTTTCTAAAAATATTTTTTTTTTAAAAAGCAGATATCTTCATTCAATTCTGGGATTGCAAGGAAAGACTGATAAATCAGTTACTAAGAAGAACAAATTTCCTTAGCTTTTATTAATAGCATAGCCAAGGGACATGGCACCAAAACTGACAAAAAAGTCTATCTGCTTAAATTCTTCCTTCAGTGTTTTGCTGATTTATGCATTTCATCATCCAGTTCTGAACAGGGTTACAGCACTTGTCCCAGTTTAAATAGCGGAAATGTAAAGCTGTAAATCTTTATATATTAATGACGATTACTCTTGAAACCTATCTATTCTAACACTGGAAGTTTTTAAGAAGAGATTGGACAACCATTTGTCTGAAATGGTGGTATAGGGTTTCCTGCCTGAGCAGGAGGTTGGACTAGAAGACCTCCAAGATCCCTTCCAACTCTGTTATTCTGTTATTTGACACTATACATTTAATTTGAAAGCTACTATGTTCAACAACGAAGCTGGCATCTAGCAAGGGGGCACAGAACCAAAGTTGTACAGTATGTGGGAATTTTGTTACAAATATGATGACATTCTACTCTAAAAGCAGAAGAAAATTTATCAAGGGGTAGGTACAGCAGTAGGTTTTAAGGTAGCCACACTTCCTGTTTCAACACAAACGGAAAGATACATTCCCATGTCCACCATTACAAACAATATATTTACACTATATACATGCTGTATTTTGAAAGCTCCTCACAACAATACCAGGAACTCTTTCAAATGCTGACATTTGGTTATTTTAAAACCCCTTTTTGCCCCTGCTGAATTTATACTTCATGAATCACATTCTAATTGTTTCCAAAAATATGGAAATATGGGGGAAAATATGGAAGACGAAAGGTTGCATCAATTGCAGCAAAAGAGAGATGTGAAAATATTAGGATAAGCTACTTTTGATTTCTACTAAGCTTCAGATAATGACAATAATCTTCTCAGGGCAATTATAATTTATTCAAGACCTGAGATTAATAGAGATTAGAGATTAATAGAACAAAGATGCCTCAATTAATCAAGCTAACAGGTTCAATTGTATTACTTCCCTTAAGACTAGTTAGCATCTGAATCTCTATGGGGAACCGGTTCATGAAATGTTTGAAATCCAAAAGGCATGTTAATAAGTTGTTTCAAAAAAGAATGAACACATTCAATTCAGAAAGGTTATGTCCGGAGTTATTTGTCACAACTTGTCACAAACTGAATTTCTAGGTTTAGACATAAAAAGACACAGAATGATTTGTGGGGTACTTAAATACCTGGGAACAATTGGACCCAAGACAGGATAGTGGTTCAGATAGTGATAAGATAGTACTTATCCATTCTAGTTCCTTTTTTTACATTGTGCTACTAAATGTTTGTGTCACAATAGGCTTGTTCCAGTGAAGGAAAACCTTTATGCATGCATAAGGGAAGATTTGATGATGATAGCCTGTAAGTACCTATATTTATCTCTCTTGTATTCGCAGAGGTCAAAAGTTTCATGGCATTTTAAAAATTAACCCACTTAACATAGCTCTTTTCAAACTAAAGCATACCATCCCTATTGGCATGAAGCATTTTGTTAACTGGGTAATTTTTAGACATCAACACACACACAAAAAAACATAAAAGTAGGCCAAAATGCACGAAAAAAAAGAATCTTAATATTGTGATGTTTCTAACCCAAAACTCAGGTTTGTTTAGAAAATATGCGAAGTGCAATTTATAACAGCAGAACTGAACAATCTTTTATCCTCACTTTCCCTCCTCCCCCCCACACCTTTCCATCCGTGTAAGGTGAGATTCTTCCTTTCTCACATCAACACACACATCTGAAAATATATAACATGGGACAGAGAGAGAGACAGGCAGAGAGAGAGAGAGAGATCATACCTACGTTCTTTGCTATTTCCATATTACTTTTTTTTTTCTACCAAAGCCCCTTGCAAGCTATGCACTTTCTAGGATGTACCCCAATGGAAGATACAAATAAAGGATTGTAATCGCTGACGGTGGCCAGCAAAAACGGTTATTAAAGACGAAGGAAAGGATCGGACTGAAAACTCCCTTTTGGTGACCCTATATAATCCCAATATAAAAAGAACACCAGCAATACCACCACCACCACCCCACACACACCCCCAACCCAGGTGACAACCATCAACCAAACGAGACCCTTTGAGGGTCTCCAT
>JANHFL010005702.1:50604-60761 GCA_032468155.1 Oxyrhabdium leporinum | reverse complement strand
AGTGAATCTGGCTTCCCCATTGACTTTGCTCGCGAGAAGGTCGCAAAAGGAGATCACGTGACCGCCCCCACCCCCCGGAACACTGCGACTGTCATAAATAGGAGCCAGTCGCCAAGTGTCCGAATTTTGATCATGTCACCGCGGCGCAACGGTCGTAAGTCACTTCGAACGGTCACTAAATGAACCATTGTAAGTCGAGGGCTACCTGTACATAGAATTTTCTGTGGCGGCTTCCAAAGCCAGTACTTCTGAAAAGAGGTTTTAATTCAGCGTTACAGATTTCATTCCAAAGGGTCTTTAAAGGTGATTTATTTATTTATTTATTTATTTTTGACCGGAACATTTTGACAAAGCTGTACAAACTGATGGCTATCTAATTAAAAGTAAGTTCCATTGATCAACTCTTAGAACGTAAAGTTAAATGGGACTTAATTCTTAATTCTAAGTCACAAGTCTACGTCATCTTATATACGCTGCCCAGAGTCACTTTTAGTGAGACAGGCGGCTCTTATCAATTTCGCTCTTGTGATCAATAAAAGCTTACAAATACATTTGGATGAAGCCCTCGCTGAAACAGTGGAGTGTTCTTTGATCAATCCTTCCGACGGTTATCATAATGTAGATTATAGAATATTTTTTGAGCGGGCTTCCCACAGAAGTCCTGCACTTTCGAAACAACCAGCAAAAGGTGTTGCAATGAAAACTTTCTGCAATCACTTTCTCGACACCCAAAGCATTAGCCGACGCTCAGATCAGATTCAAAGAAGAAGCTACGGTAGAGCCAAATATATACTATAAATTATAAATCGCCCTCAGGCGGTCTTGACTGAACTAAGCCACGTCAACTATGATAGATTGCTCCACTAGCTTACATGTTGCCAATTATGACTCTCATATCTTTTTCTCCCCAACTGTCAAAGAAAAAAGGTAGATTTGTGCAAGACAATACACAAAACGGAGATCCTGAAAGGAGGTAATATTTTAGCAAATGTCAGAGGTTATAATAAAGATTTGGGAGATGTTTTAACAGCAAGAACTGCCAAGACGCCAAGAATTAGGACCACCCTTTAAATTCCAGCCAATCTGATTTATGGCTGGTGCCTGTTGAGGTAGTCCTCCACTTAAACGACCACAACTGAGCCCAAGATTTCTGTTGCTAAGTGAAACATTAAGTGGATTTTGCCCCGTTTTACGACCACTCTTGCCGCAGTTGTGAAGTGAATCACGGCAGTTGTTAAGTTAGTCACAGGCCGTTCAGTGAACCTGGCTTCCCCCACTGACTTTGCTTGTCAGGAGGTCGCAAAAGGGGATCACGTGACCCTTGAACACGGAGCCATCATAAATACAAACCAGTTGCCAAGCATCCGAAGTTTGGTCACGTGACCGTGGGGGATGCTGCAACGGTCGTAAAGTGTGAAAAAACAGTCATGAGTCACTTTTTTTCAGTGTCGTAATCTTGAATCGTCGTTAAATAGACTGTTGTAAGTTGAGGACTACCTGTACACAAGAATCTAGTCAACTAACGTTCAGCACTAGGTTGGCGCTAGAAAAAGAGTTAACAGAACTCAAGAGGATTTGGGCTTAGACCATTTGTGGGGATGTACCGATTCTAGGCTAGGTCCTCTCTTGACTCCACCCCTGGACTCTAGTTGTCCTTTTCCTGCAAGAACCGATTAACACTGCCAAATCAAGGGGCTTAGCAGTGAAGGACCAAAGAATGAAGTCATCTTTGGTTGGTTGCCTGGAGTTGACGTCATCACAGATATCTAGACAACATCGTGTAGTTTACTCCCACTCTATTAGATATTCCACTAGAGAGAAAAAGAACTTGCAAATATTTATTTTATCCCTGCCCGTCTAGCCCGCGAAAAGCAGAATGCTCCACGGAGAACCGCCAGAGAGCAGAAGACAGGAATGACGGCAAACACCTCCCTGTCAAATCGAAGAAGAGTGTCAAGGCCACGCACGCTGACGTGGTTGGCCACCAGGATCACCATCCCCTCCATCTGGCGGTAATCATGGGGTGTCATCACCTAATTCCCGACCTGCTGAAGCGGGGGGCACGAATAGACGAGAGGACGAAAGCCGGCCAGACCGCTCTTCACTTCGCTTCCAAAACCCTCAACCAAGAAGCCGTTCAAACGTTACTCTGCTCTGGGGCCCAGGTAAACTCTGCCACTCCGGTGACCCAAGAGACCCCGCTCCATTTGGCCGTCCACACCTCATCCTGCAAGGCCGGCATTGTCCTAGCGGCCGACGGGAACTGCGTGGAGCTTCTGCTGATGAGCGGAGCCGACGTGTCCATGAAGGACTGGAAAGGCCAGGAAGCCCTTCACCTCGCTTGCCGTAACGGCCGGGAAGACATCATTAACCTCCTCCTGAATTACGGGGCAGATGTGAACTCCTTCACGTTGCGAGCGGAGTCGTGCCTTTTCCTGTTCCTGGAAAAAGCGGCCAATCTCAAGAAGGCCGACGTTCTCTGGAAGCTGCTAAGCCTATCCTACCCGCTGAAGCTCACCAACTCCGAGGGCCGTCTACCCCAACTGTTGGAGGACCCCTACTGGGAGCCACTGAAGGACATGCTCCTCCAAGTGTCTTCACAAGTGTGGTCCTTGCAGGACATCTGCAAATTCAACATCCGGAAGGTCTACGGAGGAAACTCCAGGTACCGGCTCAAAGAGGCCATGCCCACCGAACTGTGGGACTCCATCTACACAAGCCAACAGTTTTCGCACGCCTCGAAAATCGTCGAAAGGATGTTTGACTGCGGGCGCCGCCAGCCCGACGTGGGAGAAAGGCCCTGGGATGCTAGCCTCCTCGTCCTCCTCTTTCTCCTTAGCGTGATTCCTGCGCTGTGGCAGGGCCCGCTTTTCCTGGGACGGTAAGCCATCACAAATAAAAATAAAATAAAACCGAAAGCAATTTTAAGCTTCGTGTTCCGAGTCTGTCCTTGCAGACGTTGCTTTCGATGGGGTGCACGCCCTCCAATGGGATATTTAGAGAACAAAAAAAAAACAACGGAGAGGGATTTCTGCATTTGGAGATGTGCAACAGACTATTGGAAGGTTGACCCGGCCTTCCGAGGTCGATAAAATGAGGGCCCCGATTGTTGGGGCAACGTGCTGACATTTGTAAACCGCTTAGCGAGGGCTGGAAAGCACTGTGAAGCGGTATATAAGTAAGTGCTTTTGCTATTGCTCTTCCTTTCCTTCCTTCCTCCCTTCCTTCCATCCATCCATCCATCCATCCATGCTGTGCAGTGGTTGGAGTGCAATACTGCAGGCTCCTTCTGCTGACTGCCTGCAATTTGACAGTTCGAATCTCACCAGGCTCAAGTTTAACTCAGCCTTCCATCCTCCCGAAGTCGGGTTAAAATGAGGACCCAGATTGTTGGGGGCAAGAGGCTGACTCTGTAAACTGCCTAGAGAGGGCTGTAAAAGCACTGTGAAGCGGTATATAAGTCTAAGGGCTATTGCTCTTCCTTTTCTCTCTCCCTTCCTTCCTTCCTTCGCTTCCTTCCTTCCTTTGCTTCCTTCCTTCCTTCCCTCTTATTCCCTTTCTCATTCTCCTTCCTGGTGACGCAGTGGTTAGAATGGAGTATTGCAGCCTAACTCTGCCCCACTGCATTTTGGCCTTCAGTCGGAACTTCTACCGTTTGCTTTTCTCGTATAGTTTTCTCATGTATTTCTCATATAATGCCGATGTAGAACGCTTTCTTGATTCTGAATATTTAACCACATACCCAAGTTCTTAATGCCTTAACTTGAGTGCAGGATTTTTAAATACATTTCCTCTGGTAAGCCGCAGCTGTTATGAAATACCTAGTGTGGCTTTGAAGGAGTATTTTACTTACTTTAATGTCCCGGTGCATGACTCCGTTAGTGTGGATATAGTAGACGCCTTCTAGCAGCTCCTGGAAAATCTTTAAGGTCCAATGCTTCTCAATATGATGATAAGGATCTTGAAAAACATTTAAAAAAACGAAACAGTTTTGCACACGCAGTACTGGGATGCCTTTATAACAGCTTGTTCATGAGCCGGTTTAAAATGCGTTGATTTTATTTTTATTTTTTAAGAGAACGAAGCAAGCACCTTTTCCAGGACGGTTGCTTAGACTTTTAAGACTTACTGGAGGCATCTGTTGCTCTCAGACATACGTCGTTCCTGGCAGCAATCCAATCACTCAAGGAGGTTTCGCACAGTTGCATTTGTATGTGAAGCATCAGGTGATATTCGGTCTAAGAAAGAAAGAAGGAGGCAGTTTTTGGAAACGTGCCACAAGAAAGAGGTACTATACTACAGCAAAACTATGAAAGGCCAGATTTTGCACTTGCAAATGTGTTTAAAAGTCTTCCGCGGAAGTACCAGGCCATAATTAACACCCATTCGAGACAAATTTATATTTACCGTACAAGGCCGGGGCGAAGGTATCTCATTTTCTGAGTCTTCATCGCTGCAAGAACCATTTGCATTTGCGTGGTCCCCGTTTTCATCGCAGCAACGTAAGAGCGAGGCCTGATTTCCGTCGCCCCTCAATTCGTTGCTCGTGTCATTGTCACTACCGCTGCCGTATGTCCCAGGAGGAAGCGTGCAATAATTCCCTTTGCTTCCTGTAGACTTTCTGCCGAAAGAATCCTCCGGAGTCTGATTGGCAAAGATAATGGAACTGTCTTCCATTTCTTGAATGCAACTCTGGTCCCTGCAAAAAAAAAAAAAAAAATTAAAAAATTTATTAGAAAGAATTTGGTGGGGTTTGTTTGTTTCTTTAAAAAAAGAAGGCGGTTTTTTTTGTGGAGTCTTAGAATACGTACTCGGAATTTCCTGGCCCCGAAGACATTTTGAGAGATGGAAGATCCAAGATTAGACCACCTATAATGGAGAAACAGGACACTTCATAAAGACAGTTGTATAATGCCGGGTTCGTACGAGACTAGGTGAAAATCAAATTGGATTTTACCATTGTTGTGGGCAGAATACAATTTGTATGTTGGGGCCATCCTGACAGGTCAGCTAAACCAGGTTTAAAATGTTTAGGTACGTATCCAAACTTTTGTATTATTCAGCTTTATAAATATACTGTCCAGAACCTGCAGCCGTCAATGGAGCTTGGAATTTAATTCCAGGCTCTCCTAAAGTCTCTGTGAGTCTTTCTGATAGGGGCCTTGCATTCGAGTTAAAAGCACTGAGACACTTCTGGGTTGAAAGGATATTAGTGGCATATTTATTACGAGCGTAAACCTGCCAAGATGCTTAAGGGAGCAAAACTTCAGAAAGCACTTTTATGAATTGTAGACAAAAACCCACCCTACGGACCTCATGCCTTCCGTGCTCTTGGTTTTTAATCCTTTAATGGCTGTGAATTTTAATTTTAACGGTTTTAATACCTGTGCTTTTGTGCTATTGTAAGCTGCCCACTCGAGATAGTGGGAGATGGCTTATAAATGTAATCAATCAATCAATCAAAATTGAGAGGGTGGGATGAAACCTACAAATTATAAACTGCTGCAAACTGTCCAGGTTCAGGTGAACGAGACCGGTGGTATAGATAGTGGAGGATTGATGGATGGATGGATAGATGGATGGACGGATGGACGGACAGACAAACAAACAAATAAATGCTCCCCTTTTGGACATGCTGCTTGAACATGTTCCATCCAAGCCGTGTGATAACCTACAATGTTAGGATGCTGCAGCTGAGCCAAGACTTTCACTTCCCGTAGGACCTGCAGAAAAATCAGAGAGGACTTATCACATTTGTTATAGCCACCAGATAAGCCGCTCTTTCCCAAGATGCCCATAGAGTTTCCAGAAATGGAACTAAGGGTGCCTTTCACGTTTGCCCTTACCCGCCACCTGCCTTGTCAGGCGCCAGAAATCAAGGAACCAAGGCCGTTCCTGTGAAGACAGGTTTGTCGCATGCTAACGTTCTCTACAAGAATCTGAACTACTAACGGTCAAAGCAAAATGATAAGTCAACGAAATTCAAGGTGGGCCGGACTTAGATCTCCTGTGGGCGTGAAGGGATTCAAAACTGATGACGTGCTGGACCCCTCCCTTGAGCTCTGCCTGGTCATCTCCTATGTCACCAAAAGATGTCCCAAAAGTGCTTGTTCAAGAGGCAACTGGACTTTGTTTTTTCTTTGAAGAAAAACCAGAAAGTCCAGTTGCCTTTTGAAAAAGCACCTTTGGGACATCCATCCATCCACACACACCCCTCTTCCCCCCCCCCCCCACTCCATTCTTCTTGCCAGAAATACAGGACTTTTGCGGTTAGTGGATTTTTGAAGCAAGGCAATAAAATAGCCAAGTTTCTGCTTGCAATTCACAGGCTTCCTTTAACATTAAACATCCACTAACCCCAAGGTGGGAACCGTGATGCCTGTGCTTGCACAATATAGTCCAGCCAACATAAAACAAGTCCATACCTTCATGCAATCTCGTTTGGTGGCTTTCTTAATCAGGATTTTTTTAATTGCGTAGAATTGACCGTCGAGTTTATTTCTGACCTGAAAGGAGATCAATAAGGTAGAAGGGTGTAAAGAAAATTTAGAACAATGGGTGAGTGTCCTTTTTGCAAACAAAAATTAATAATAATAATTAATCTAGACCCTGGAATTTCACAAACATGCAGTAAGAGCGGGACATAAATGTAATGTAATGAAATGAAATAAATATCACCTGCCAGATTCAGAATATGGGTCTTGGGTGGCAAATAGGGGAAAATATCATGTGGGTATTGTGACATCATTGCCCAAACAGTACAAATTATGTAATTCAGCAACTCCAACAATCTGTTGTTTTAAGAGCATGTTCTTGTGTCGTACTGTATAAGTCTGCTCAGAATAAAATCTTAGATATATCGAAATAAGGCCTGCCACAATTTCTATCCACCACCACCAATGAGCCTTATTCTCCATCTGATTCTAAGCAATGCTAATGTGGTTGATACAGTCAGTTATAAATACCTTATATACTGTTCCATACCCTCCTTTCCCGAGCTTTGAAATTTCATCAAATTCGTTAATGTAACGGGATGTCTGTGCTTCAAAGAGGATTTTGTTCTCCCTGGTTTTTAAAAGAGTGTATTAATATGGAGCTGTTATAAAAAGAATTTAAAAGGGGGAAACATTCCACTGTAGCACTTTCTTTTTTGAATAGATGAGCAAAGTATGGAAATAGAAATGAGACACTGATGTAGAAAACTATCCAGATTGGTGATAGCCTACCAAGGATCAAACTACTGAATTTATATCCTGTGTTAGGTGTACTTTAGCTTTTTACAATTTAGACACGGAAAAATTCTCATTCAGAACAGAAACCAAAAGACTCTTCTTGTGATGCCCAAGACTTTTTATATTACATGATTTACGTTCTAACATGACGTTAATCTGAATTTTATTTCTGCAATTCAGGGATTCCAGAAGCCGATGCTAAAGAAATTTTAAAGTCAATGTGTTAAAGAAAATAGGTAGCTGGTTTAAACTCCTGGAGCTTTGAACACGTACCTGTTTCTGTAGGAATCACCACGACCAACTTCCTACGTAACAGAGAAATGAAAAAAGAAAAGAAAGAAATGTTGCAATCAGTAGAAAGTACGCAATCAAGAAACAAAGATTGGATTTGTGAAAATAAAACGAAAAACCAAGACAGCAAAAATCAGCAGTCTTTTAAGCACAAATGTCAATCTGACAAGCAGTTTTGAGCCTCTTTTCCAATGTTAATCCTATTCTCCAGGATATTTTACAAAACCCTACCTAAGAAAACTGAACAATAAATTAAAAAATAATAATAATCAAAACACTTTTTCTGGGCATGCAAGAGATCAGATACCTCATTTGAAGGTCTGTTTGCAAAGCACAGTTTGTATTCATTGTGCTTAATTGGAAGTTTGGGCATTTCCTGAAAAAGGGAACAATATTTAGGATGCTGAGATGATCATAAGAAAAGGGGTAGTTTGGTCTAGTGGTTAAGGCATCAGCTTAGAAAGTGGGAGACTATGAGTTCAAGTGCTGCCTTAGGCATGAAAGCCATCTGGACAACTTTGGGCCGATCACCAGGAGACGGTGAGTTCTAGTCCCAGCTTGGCATGGAAGCCAGGTGGGTGACCTTGGGCCAGTCACTCTCTCTCAGCCCAATCCACCTCACAGGGTTGCTGTTGTGAGGAAATCAGGAAGAGGGAGGTGTGCTGGATATGTTTGCCGCTTTGAGATTTGCAAAAATAATAAAAGACGGGGCTGTAAATAAATACGCTGGCGCTGCTTCGAACCACAGTTGCCTTTTTAGATCTGAAAGCTGCATCTCTAATTCAGGGTTTCTTAACCTTGGCAATTTGAAGATGTGTTCGCTTCCAATTTCCTTGGCTGGCTGGGGAATTCTGGGAGTTGAAGTCCCCACATCTTCAAGCTGCCAAAGTTGAGACACGCCGCTCTAGTTTATATTCTACCATGCGGTTAATATAGCCTATAGTTTGTTTAGCATGATATCCAAACAAACTGCAATACGTTAAGGGTGGTTTTCAATCCCTTTGGGCCAGCAAAATAAGATGGCTCAGCGGTTAAAAAAAACAAAACAAAAATGCTTCACAGCCGTAGCAAAGAGCATCCCCTTTTGGCACAAGGATTAAAAGATGATCTGTAACCCCAAATATTGTTCTAGCGTGCTTTTAATGGGCCTGGCAGGAAGCAGTGAGAGAGAGAATTACCTCATTGTGCATTTGCTTGTTGACTGTTTTCATTAGTTCAGTAATGGCTCGATTATGCTGCAGTCGCAAACTGCTGAATTCTTCACAGACAGCGAAATCGGAAAGCAGGCCCATCTGAGTAAATGTTTTACAGAGCACTGTATTTTTTTTTTGGGGGGGGGAGAGAAACAAGCCCATTTGAAGATAAATCGTACACTCTTCAACGCTTGCCTTCATTATGTTTTCATAGCCTCCCCTCTACTTCAATTGCTTTTATTTCATTTAAATTATGTTTATAAGTCCCGGAGGGTGGATTTCAGAATAATAAAAAGTTAAGATATTAATACAACTAACAGTTATAATAAAACTAGCTTTGTCCAGCTCTCCAAATGTAAAATCCAGCAGCTGCAAACCATCGGGAGATAAATAAAAAGCAACAAGAGAAAAATAGCAGAAACGGGTGTTAAGCTTTCCTGTAAGTCTATAATGGTGAGGCCACTTGTATATAAGCAGAGAGCAAATCCCATTCCCTTCTAACACTAATGATGTTACCTAGATAGGTAATGAAACGTCTCCAAGAAAATGATCAAGCTTAGAGAGCACCAAGGACTACACAGTCCTCCTCCACCTCCCCTTCTTCTTCTACTCTGCAAACCCAACTCCCTTCTAGCATTGATGATGTTACCTAGTTGGGTCATGAAACGTCTGCAAGAAAACCACCAAGCTCAGAGAGCACCAAGGACTTCACAGTTCAACCCTGAGCTACGAATATTCTCTTCTATTGGGGAAGGAAGGAAGGAAGGAAGGAAGGAAGGAAGGAAGGAAGGAAGGAAGGAAGGAAGGAAGGAAGGTCAAAATAAATCAGCCCCACCCACCGGATGTTCTGATGACATCACTGGCCACACCCTTAATAGCGCTGTGGGCCGGACAAATGGCAAAGCATGTCCGCGGAGCTAAAAAAGCTGACAAAATGCATCTTGAACGTGTTAATTTTCTACCTATCGAACCCGTCGGTTGAATTTAATAAAATCGAGATCAAGGGAACGCTGTTCTTTGGTGCTACTCTCTGGGAAGCTTATCGACCCCAAACTACTCTATAACCCCAATTCAAACCCTTCACTAACATTGAAACAATCGCCTCGAACGTGTCGGATCTTGAGTGTAGATGTGGCAAAGGTGCTCCAGCAGAGAAACCAGCAGGAGCTGATTGGCGAAGGAGGACTTGATGTTCATTAATTTCTGGGAACCGTTTGCACCCCGAAATTCGGCAGGCCAGTCAGAATCTAAAAAAAAAGAGAGAGAGAGAACAAAAAAGGAAAGCTGGTTTACATCTTCAGTGCCCTGAAAATAAGATTTAAAGGAGTTTCAAAGACATTGGTATATTTGAAGTGTAAATTGTAAATCGGGGGGTGTCCGACCTTGGCGACTTTTAAGACCTGTGGACTTCAATTCCCAGAATTCCCCAGCTGGAATTCTG
>JANHFL010005701.1:467466-478108 GCA_032468155.1 Oxyrhabdium leporinum | reverse complement strand
ACGGACACCCTCCTGCAGCACCCTGCTGGCCAAAATGGGGCATGGGGGGTGTCACGCATGGTCCCCGTGTGGATAGCCTCCTGTAGCACTTTGCCAGCCAAAATGTGCGGCTGAAAATGGGCTGCGTGGGTGCCGCCCGTGCCCCGTTTAGCTGCCAGAGGCACCATGGGCCAGTCCTTTGCTATTTCCAGGCCAGTCCCGTGGGCCAGATTTAAGCACCCCACGGGCCGGAATGCTGGCCGTGGGCCTTCAGTTTGACACCCCTGTCTAGTCCACGATATCAACTGAAAGGCATGGCTGAATCTGCTTCTTTTTCATCAAAACAGAAAATTATAAACCATCTTCATTGCCTTTTTTTTCTAGCAATGCATAATAAAAGAATATCTTTGCCCCAATTGTTACATCAAGGCATATTGCATGTAATACTGCATACATTAGATATAAAATTATATGAGTCATATGGTGTCTAAAAATAATGAATTTTTCCAGCATGGATAGCAATGTATTTTGCTCTTTTGAAATATAACCCAAATTATATCCCTCCAGGGGGCCAATGCTTTTAAAACATCTTGCTACACAAATCGGTAAACAGTTTCTTTTCCTTTTGTCCATTTCAAAATAGCCAACTGGATCCACTTTCTGCTGCTCAGCAGGCCAAGCTATTTTTGTTTTTCAACCTTGGTGGCGTTAAGATGTGTGGACTTGAACTCCCAGAATTCTTCAAGTAGCAAATTCTAGGAGTAAGTCCATCCTTCTTAAAGCCACCAAGACTGAGAAATACTACATTAAACCACTTGTCAATACAGCACCCTGAATGGCCAGATTATTGTATATTTTTGTGCCATCATCCAGACCAGAATTTAACTACTTAAAGCCAGTTAAAATATTTAAGTTTTCCTTAACTCTTTGTTGGATGGCAGTTGCTACTTTGTCCTAGGAACATATCAAAATTAATTAAAGTGTTATTTGCAAAATGTTAAACAATTGGCCATAAATTATCTAAAAGCATGCAATGCTAACAATTTCAATTATCATGATCTATAGTGGCCACCAAATTGAAAAAAAAAATATTCCTGCACAAAGACTTTAAAGAACAAATTCAAAATATTTAGTTTTCTGCCTCTCAACCTTCAAGGTGACATAAAAAGTGTTAAAGCGATGCAGAGATAATTAAACAAACATTTCTCTGATTTCCTTTAAATATTGCCTTTGGAAGAAGCCAATCTATTTCAACTGTAAATGAATAACAGAATGAAAAAGGTTCACCTCTGGTGGGCCAAGCATAAGCATATGGAAGAGACACAAATAAGAAAAATAAACATATCCTGTATTTGTTTCATTGTGACATAGGGCATAGAGGGAGCAGAAGAGTTTTGTTCTGAACAGAATAATATTCCATATAATAAAATACATTCTAAGGGATGAATTGGGGTCTGCCCTAATTCAATGGCAGACTCTGAGAGGGCACACTCCAGTCCACCAAACATTAGTAATGTTTAGTACATGGTCCAGCTTGGAAATACACAAAAGAATGACTGATGGAATTCATATGGCGAGATCTCACAACACTCTTGTCACATGCCATTCTCATCACTTAAAAGAACAACCTGACATCAACTAGTCCATGTTCTTAGATTTTAGAAAGAAAAGCTTAAGTCATTTGTCATTAGAGAAAGAATATTTAGATTCTGCAAGATAGGAGCTAAGATTGAAATGTTCATTCTTTAGAAATGTAATTAGCATCCATCTTACTGGCAAGTTGACTCAGGCTAAGACCCATCTGCTTTACATGAAGCTAATATTTGCTATAAAATGTTATGTGATTTGTAGCTTTGGTTTTTTTGACTGATTTATGGTGATATTGTTATTTTTATTTATTAACATTATTTCTATCATTTTTTATTGTTGTAAACGGTAATATCAACAGAAAAATAAAAAGTAAGTGCATTGATGGATAAACATTTAGGTTCATGATAAGACAGTGTCATGGCCCCATCAGAGCCCAGATCGGAGGAAGAGTTGGAACTGGGACTGCCCAACAGGGAAGGCACACCAGGGTCTGATGATGATGCTCTCCCGGGACCCTCAGGCATTGGGGGAGGTGGTCAACCAGATGGAGCGCTGCCTGTCTGCACAGACACAGGGGAGGATTGGCTGCTGATTGGCTGTGGTGCTGATAGGCAACCATCTCCTCTGATGAGGAACAGCTGTTTATTCAATTTGATCCAAAAACAAGGAGAGTGGAGCATAGGCAAGCCCAGAGAAGAACTGCAAGGCTACTCGGGAGGAAGTCACCCCTCCTCACAAGGAACACCTGGAGTGGAGTAACTTAAGAAGAAACCATGGGGAGTTAGTCTTTGCCAGGAATAATTGTTTGCTTTGACTTATATCCCCCAGCTTTGACTCATGCCTGTTGCCGTTTGCCTTGAAGATTGCTCTTTGACTTTTGTTTTGGACCTAACCATTCTGTTGTGGCCTGCATTTGGTCTTTGCTTCATTGTGCCTTGGGAACTGCTTCTTGCCTGGGACTTGCTTCTTGACCTGAGGACTGCCCTTGTCTTGTGCCTGGACTGTGCCTTGTGGCTTGAACGTAGAACTCTGGACCTTGCACTGTGAGTGTGCTCTACTCCGTGGGCTTTCTTTGTATTACTGGGCTGTGTCTGGGAGCCTGTGGGAGGCTGCCTTCAAGGTAACTTGGAGGTAGAAACTTATTGGTTGTTGGCTGGAATATTTGTTAAGAGAAATAAAGAACACTCTAGAGGCCTACCTTGACCATCTGGTCATAACAGACAGTTTCAAAATAGGAGACACTCAAAGACAAACTCTTGACAAGACAGAAAAGCCACAATTCGAAATTAATGTGCTTTAGAAAGAAACATAATGAAACAAATGATATTCATGATACTGTAATATGGAGAAAGGGAAGCTTACAACTACCTGGGAGACACCTATGCAGCAGAAAGATATTCTTAGCCACTCTCAGAAGTAGGCAGTATCTGATCCCAAAGATATTGCTGAATTCCAACTTTCCATGGTTACTAATGAGGATTAATGGGAATTAAAGTGCAGTAATTTCTGGACAGTCATATGCTTCTAACCCTTGCTCTGGGAGTCCTCTGAGTACTCCTAAGTTTGACTGTCTCAGATTTCTGAAGAACATTGGTTCTTGCTGATAGACCTCCTCTATTTTATTTTTTTATTAATTAGAAATCTCGCCACATAGAGACTCTTACAATATTAAAATGAAATCATAAATATATGAATATATACAATTACATTAAAATTATAGTAGTGCAAGTTATAATTGAAGATGGGGAGGAAGGAAGCAGAATGTATGGGGGTTGGGGGGACAGGAGCTACCATTAGTTGATCAACCACGTCCAGTGTAAAATTCCCCCATCAGGACCCAAAGCCAACTGACAGAGCCAGATATTCAGGCTCTTATGGAAAGTCAGTGTTGTGGCTCGCCAGCGGCCAGCAGAGCTGGCTTCAGATTCGGACAGTGAGGGGGTTGGTTGGGAACATAGGCCAACCCTGGAGTCTGGGGAAAGGTCTGATGAGTGCTCTGCGTCGGAGGCAGAGTTGGAGCCATGGCCGTCTGACAGTTATCAGCTGCCTTCAGAGTCAGATATCAGTGAGGCAGAAGAACAGCTGGAGCCTGTTCCCAGTATGCGCATGCGCAGAGCTGCCAGGAGAAGGGAAGAGTTAAGGAACAAGGATCAACTCGGGAGTAAAGGCTCAGGAGCGAAAGGAGAATGTGTTTGCAGGAGACAATTAGTTCAATTCATTAGGGTAAGATTTTCTTGCCAAGTAATTGCTGCTATCGCGTGGCATTTGGAAGATATTGGCCTGGCAACTCTCCAAGCCTGATAAAGATCTATAGTTGTGAAATCTCATGAAAGACTGTTTGCCGGAACTTTGCTCAAGAGGAATTCCCTTTAACCTAAATAAAAGAGGTTTTATCGGGATGAGGAGTCTGCTTCATGATCTTGGGAAGCCTAGGTCAGAACAGCCATGAGTCTCACCTCAGGGGACAAGATGTTCCAAGGACCAAGGCCACAGCAGAGAGGGCTCTTCTCCTGGATCTTGCCAGTCAGAATTCCTTGAGTGATGAGATTTGCACTATGACTTCTTTGCCAGCACAGGTGGAGGGGGACTGTCCCATAGGGATGAGATGCTTCCTCAAGTAACCTGGAGCCATGCCATGCAGGACTTTATAGGTAATAATCAACATTTTGAATTGCACCTGGAAGCAAACTAGTAGCCAGTGCAGCTCTCTGAAAAATGGTGTAACATGAGCCATCTAGGGGCCCCAGAGACTGCCTGTACATTCTGCACCAGTTGAAGCTTTGAATGTTCTCCAAGGATAGCCTCATGTAGCCGCATTGCAGTAGTCCAAGCATGAGATGACCAGAGCTTGAATGACTGAGTACAGGGATTCCTTATCCAGGAGAGGCTGCAACTGGCATACAACCTGAAGTTGTTCAAAGGTTCTTGCAGTCACAACTGCCACCTGCTCTTTGAGCAGGAGTCGCAAGTCCAGGAAAATCCCTAAGTTGCAATTTGGGTTTGTTTGGGGTATTGCCCCTCTTCCAGAGCTAAAGATGTCAGAGTCCTGAATCTTGAAGCTCTGTGTACCTACAGCCATTTGGTCTTGCCAAAGCCTGTTGTTATCCACCTAGGCTCCCACAGGCTCCAGACACCATGAGAGGGCAGTGACAGCATCATTTGGGTCACCAGGGCTGGAGATATAAAGGTGACAATCATCCGCATATTAATGATACTGAACACATGGTTTCACTCAATGGGTTCATGTACATGTTAAAAAGGAGTGGAGAGAGAGATGAGCCCAGTGGCACACAATAGAAAAGCAACTGTGGGCTGGATCTCTCACTCTGTATCAACACCAATTGGGATCGGTGTTGGAGAAAGGAGCCAAACCAGTGCAAGACTGTGCCATCCAGCCCCAGACCCCGTAACTGGCCCAGTACCATGTTTGATGGTATCGAAGGCTGTTGAGAGATCAAGGAGCACAAAGATGTTTGCACTACCCTTCTATATCAGGAGTCTGCAATTTCTTCCTTTCTGCTTTGGCTGTACTTTGTTGACAAACTGGCCCTTGCAAGTAAACTAGAATATCAGGTTTTGCACGACATTTTGTTAGCAGTTTCTAAGGAAGATCCAGAAAATATTTTAGGAATCCTTGAGTGACTGCTTCCTCTATTTATGGTTGCTACTTCTTCCATCATCATCATCATTGTATCCTTTTCTTGCTTTTATGGATTTCTTTTCCATATCTGGAGCTTTGATGATAAAAGCATCTTATAAGATCCTTAAGAGCAAATAAGAATTTCCAACTTGCTAAAGTAGCAAAGAATGACATCATAGTAACAACAGCTGAGAAAACCTTCATACTGGAACCTTTTTAATTCCCATATTTTAGTAGAAAATATACTTTGCAAAAATTCTTCTAGTTATTTCCAACAAAATTAGAGCATAGGGAATTTTAACAGAATATTGTGTATTTCTAATTGTATATTAGAAGAAACTAAGCTGTGACATCATGAATAATTTTCAAATATAATCCTCAAAATGAGAAAAATGCCATTATTTTGACCACAACAGAAATAAGAGTTTTAACCCTCAATTTGTGTGTTTTCCTTTTAAGGAAAAGCTTACAAAATCATTTTCTGTCAGTCTCTATATATAGAAACAATAACACTGAATTAAAAAACTGAGATTGCCCAGGATTGTCTGGCTTATCTGACCAGTAGCAGTTAGTAATCATCAATCACCCTTATGTTCCTCTTATTTATTCATTTGTTTAATGAAACACTGATGCATCACTAACAGTTGCATTTTGTTCCGACCATTTCTCCCCTTTTAGTTCTGTTAGTTTTTCATGGCCGCATTGATTAAAAAAAATAATCAAAACATTAATTAAAATAAAAATTGTTGCTTTTATCTACCAATGTATTCAACAACATTCGGGAACTATGTTTTGGGAGCACAATTACCTACTTTTTCAAAGCTGTTTCATAGTACATCTCGGTAAGAAGTTGGGGCCACTAATGTCCAGAGCTGAAAATACTGTTGCACAAATAGCTCAGGGGCCTGCCAAGTAAAGTTTGTTTATGTTCTGAAAGTTATGCTTTACAGTTCAAACTCTGGCAGTCACTCAAGCTAAGAATTCCAGAAAGAGAAGATATTGCTGATTCCCAAGCTTGCTTTCCTGATACCTAAGCTGTTGGCTGTAGATAAGCTATACCCGACATGAATGGTATTGGCTGCTTAAACAACTATTCACAGAGGGCATGAACAACCTAATATCACACCACCACCTGGAATCCAGAATAACACCAATCTGTTAAAAACTCTGTGCACTGCAGTATGACCCCAAGCCTATTTATTACAGATTAAGTCCTGTGTTCAGTGGGCTGCAGTTCATAAAAGCATGTTGACAGAATTGGATAGAAAAATAACTCTATCATTCATAACACCTTGCCATCTGGAAGGAAAGATCCATAGCAGAATTTGCTACTTTTTTAAAAAAAAGTCATTCAATTGTCAAATAAATCAAACATTCTTAATTTATATTTTTGTTTCTGTTGAAATTAAAAGAGGTTTTCAAAGAGTAAGAACCAGTATTTTGAAATATTTTAAAATTAGATAGCCTTTTGTGTCATGTACTATATTAAAATCATAAATATAATGAACACAACTATATATATTTTTTCTGACCTTTATAAATTCACTGAAAGACTTGCTAATTCAAGATTTGGCCAAAAATGAAACTAAAGAATTGCAAAATAGTTATTCTCCCACCCTGAGATCTATGAATAGTATATTAACCTAGAAATAGTGAAACTGGTTGACTGAATGGGATCTATGTAATTTTAAGTACTGATGTACCATTCTTTATCGAAACTCCAAAATAGCCCGAAGCTTTTAATATTACATAAATCATATATAAGCCTACAGAAAACATAATCCATGAACACTATAATGGATTACTTTTAAAACTTTAATCATTAAACCATTATTTTATGTGCCAGGCATCCAAGAGTGCAATCTTATATCTGATTCCCGAGAGTAACTCCTAATGAATAAAATGAGTTATTTTGGGTAATGTGATTGTGTACTGGTACAACCAATTGTTTAGCGACTGTTCAAAGTTACAGAGACACTGAAAAAAGTGACTTATGACCATTTTTCACACTTACAACAGTTCCAGCATCCCAATGGCCACATGATCAAAATTTGTATGCTTTTCAACTGGTTCATATTTATGACAGCTGCAATGTCCCAGGATTATATGATCACCTTTTGCAACTTTCTGACAAGCAAAGTCAATGGAAAAGCCAGATACATGTAACCATGTTACTAGCTTAATAATTGCAACGATTGACTTAACAACTTTGGAAAAAAGCATCATAAAATGGGGCAAAACTTGTCTCACTTAGCAACAGAAATTTTGGACTTGAATAAGTCAAGAACTATTTGTATTAAAGAAAGGAAGATGTATTCCCAATAATGTATATACAGAACTGGAGGATTAATGAAAGAAAGAAAAGGAATATTTCTGTCTTAGGAAATAGATTTTAGAAACGTATGGTTTTTTTCCTATGGGTTCAGCATGTTTAAACCCACATGAATAGTTAAAGTAACATACGGTGGGGTGAGTTGAAAACCAGCAAAAAATGACTGGAATCAAAATATTTATGATCCAAATATTTTTGCCTCAATTCCTAGGATCCAGATGTATCTTGATAGTAGAGTTCTATTGAAGCTAATGAATTTGATGTTTTGAACTGTTGATGACCCTCTCAAACAAGAACCATAAGAGATTAGACTTATTTATCCCTTTTCAATTAATAGTGAAGCAGATGCTTCTAAGAAATCCACAAGTAGCATATGAAGGTCAGTTTCCCAATAAACCAACACTCTGAAATTGAAGCTGATTTGTAACTATTGCTAGAAATCTTCTGTATGCATTTTGATATTATCTGGTTTGGGCAATCAAAATTTGCAAGAAAACAACCAGGCTCAGAGAGCACCGAGGATCCCTCATTTCAACCCTGAGCTACAAATATTCTCCTTTATTGAATGCATTTTTCAATTCAATCTTTTGGTGGTGATTTCTATAAGCTCTCTACAAACTTTACCAAATATACCTTCCTGATGGATGTTTGAATCTTCCTACACATCTGACTCATTTGATATCTCTGGGATCTATTAGTAATATCCTCACCACCACCAACAACAAAAAAGCTAATAAGGACTAACAGAGGACATTAAACTCATTTGGGGAAAATACTTAAAAACAGCTGCTTAAAATCACTGAATTTTAATCAGTGCAAATTTGCATTTAATGGCAAATTGTAATGTTCTTTTGTCTGGCCCTATGCCAGAAGCCAAAAGAGAAGCAGCAAGCATGATCTTCCAGCAGAAACCCGTCATTACTTGACTTACAAGGATGAAATAAACCCACATACTGTACAACACATTTCTTACTTTTTATTTTTTTTGCTTCTAAAATGGAACATGGAACTAGGTTTCCACCGTTACAATATAATTCTCAAATGGAACAGTGTATTGATATTTTTTGTTACCCAGATATCTTATCTTACTGGAAAAATACAGTGATCAGCTTTATATCTTTGAAGGACTGAGCTTTTCAATGTCTTTGCTCCCTCTTCTGGCTTTACTGAGCAATTTCATTATTTGAACATAAAAAACACTGCCTACTGTCCTACATGTATAGAAGACAATCTAGGAGTGAGTTTTGTTCTATTTTTTTTTAAATTTGTCAGACAGTGCTATGCCAGTCTTGTTGGCAGGGATGTGTCTGTAAAGGATCAAAAAGAGTTAAAGGGCAATCTATATTGTATGCATTTTGTAAGCCTTCTTTCAAAATCATAATCCATAATTGAGGAAAATATGTTTTCTTTAAAAAATTAAATCAGTTTTGAAAACTTTTTTGCAGTTAAGACATAGAAATGGGCCTATTTTGATCATTTTGAAAGTTTTAAAGAACATTATTCCTATAAATTGTGGGACTCAATTTGATGTTTCCATTAAACAATATTTATTTACATAATACAGGTAGTCCTCGACTTAACAGTTCGTTTAGTGATCATTTGAAGTTACAACAGCAACAACAAAAGTGACTTACGACCACTTTTCATACTTGTGACCATTGCAGAATCTCCTTGGTCATGTAATCAAAACCAAACACTTAGCAACTGACTTAAATTTATGACGGTTGTAGTGTCCCTGGGTCATGTGATCATCTTTTGCAACCTTCTGACAAGCAGTCAATGGGGAAGCCAGCTTCATTTACAACTGTGTTACTTAACAACTGCAGTGACTCACTTAACAACAGTGGCAAGAAAGGTGGTAAAATGGGCTGAAACTCACTTAACAACTTGCTTAGCAACATAAACTTTGGTATCAATTATGGTTGTAAGTCAAGGACTACCTGTATATATTTCCCAACTTCCAAACACTCAAGTCCCACTCAGAAGTGTTACAACAATAAGCCTGGTCTGTGACGGGCACACGGTGCCCTTTGGAACAAGCATAGAATGTTTATCATCTCCTAGTTTACAAGGCAAGAGGTTGTAAGGTGTGGAGGTGCTCACTGCTTTCACTTTCCATGGGGTAAGAATCCTCAACAATTCTTTCTGAGATAAATCCAAAGGTAATTGTCGTCAAGAAACATGATCCTAGAGGTACAGGGCTAAAGAATTAGTAGCTAGACTGCATTTTTGACTAATTGTAAACTTCTGACTTATTTTCTAGGGTAAGCCATGGAAAACACATTGCAAAATCTTAACTAGATGTTACTGTTGTAAGTCACTTGTCACTATCCAAGAAGAGTTGCACATCACCACGTGAAACTGAGCAAAGCCCTCCTGGACACTGTTTCCATCTGTTGTTCTACTTCTCTACTTCTCTTTCTCTATGTTTAATTTATGAGATGTAATGTTCTATACTGGTTAGTAGTTATGAAAAACTAATTGGAATCTTCTGGATAATTTCAGAATGCTTCATTCTCCTTCCAGACCACATTGAACCTCGCCGTTCTATTGTATTCTGAAATCAGTTTGGCAGCTTCCAAGAGAAAAACTACCGAACTAGAAACAGTCTATTGTGTCTTAGTGGTCCTCCAGCCCCAAAACAGGAGTGTTTCATCAGCAACTCAACATTTAGATGTTGAAGACACCTAGGGCCACTTCCGGATTAAATGATTAACTTTTGGAAACCAACCAGACTGAAATATGATTTTGAGGAGATCTGATAAAGAGGGAACAGAGCATGTTGGAATGCTTTACAAGTTCCTTTCCAAATGTTTGGGCTTTGTACAACTTCAGCAATCAAAATGTCAGGCTAGTTCAGGCCAGTGAGGTTGGAGAGTCAGTGTTCAAGGCTTTGGCTTAGTGCCTAACTCAGATCCTTTCAATATTAAAAAAAATAGCAGAAGTGAATTTGAGACAGTTTTTACTAAAACTGAGAGTATCACTTAAGCTGTGCATTTTTCCCCATGTAAATAGCTCTGAGTGTCAGCTTTGGAAGCCATAGTTGCGAGGCCTCTGCAAGCTGCCACAATAAAGTGTATGGGAAAAAAGGGGATTTTACT
>JANHFL010005701.1:206408-216997 GCA_032468155.1 Oxyrhabdium leporinum | reverse complement strand
TACTTGCTGTGAACCGCCCCGAGTCTGCGGAATAGGGGCGGTATACAAATCGAAAAATAAAATAAAAATAAAATAAATACATGGCTGACTTCACACTGAATGGCACAGTGTACTACAATGTGTGGCTGCAAACTGAGAAAAGCAAGAGTTATCACTGAAACAGGCACAATTTTAAAAGCCAGCACATACAAGGTTTATTTCAAGAACCACATTAGTTGCTATATTTCCAACCATCTTTGTCGTCAACTGTTCTGAATGGGCCTAGTGGTAGTTGCAATTCAGCAACATCTGGGTGGCTACAGATTCCTTTGTTGCATATTAGGAAAAAAAGCTGCTCAGCTGTTCAGGAGAAGGGGAAGAAGGACTACCTAATGTGCATCTTTCTCCATTGTTTACTCAAAATGTCCAGCTTTCTATAAGACTGCCCCATGGCTTCCAGTCTGAGAATCACAATGGGGAAAGTACCTCCCTGTCCAGGGTTAACAGATATTTGAACAAGCAAAGGAGTAAATGGACAATTGGAGAGGGGAGAAATGGGGAGGGCCAAGCAAGAAAACCACATTGTTTAGGTTTCTTGGCATCCATAACAAAAATCAACAAAAATTTCAAAATGAATAGAAAAGTACTTAAGCCTACAAGTATATGAACCTACTTTTTCCAGCATCAGAAAGACTGGTTTTTCAATCACAGTTTTTCCAACAAATCTTTATTTTTAAAAACATAAGCTAGTGAAAAATTGGAATGGACAAGATATATTTTCCAAATTTACCCTAGAAATGTATGAAGAGTCATGTAATTTACAGTCATGCAAGTCTTCGACTTACAACCACAACTGAACCCAAAATTTCTTCTGTTAAGTGAAGGAGTTGTTAAGTGAATTTTGTCCTCTTTTATAACCCCTCTTGTCACAGATATGAAGTGAATCACTGTAGTTGTTAAGTTAGTAACACAGTTGTTTAGTGAATCTGACTTCCCCGTTGACTTTGTCAGAAGTTTGCAAAAAATGGTCACATGACCCTGGGACACATAAATATGAGTTACCAAGTGTCTGAATTTTGATCCCGTGACCATGGGGATGCTGCAATTATTGCAAGTGTGAAAATAAGTCACTTTTTTTCAGTGCCATTGTAACTTTGAATGGTCACTCAATGAACTGTTGCAAGGTGAGAACTACCTGTGCAGTGACCACAGATTTAAAGGGGTTCAACTAAAACCCCCATCCGATTGCTAGAATCAGATTTTTGCTGTTGAGCCTGTTGAAGCAGGCCATTTCCATGGTCACAATGTATAAAAGCTTCAATAATTACTGTGAAAACAGTTTTTAAAAAATAAAATACCCAGGACAGTAAAAAAAACTGGACAATATTTGAGTTTAAGGCGATACCTACCAAACAGAGGGCATAAAAACAAAAACAATGAGGGCATATCCTCTTGTTGGATAGCCGGTAACTCTATCCATGTCTCCTGTTATTTTATCCAAGATGATTTTTTTTAAAAAAGAAATTCCTATTGCACAAATCAAGCGGCCAACGCCATCATCCAACCTTCTTCACACTTAAGTTTAAAGAAAGACAACAAGAAATGGAAATAGATAAAATGAACAGAAAAAGAAGAAAGAAGACAGAAATACTAAGGATAGAACAGAATGCTGAAAAAGAGAAAAGCACAGAAAGAAAATTGGGTGTGCCTTTTCAAAAATGGAAATAGGTGCATGTTTCTCTTAAATGTTATTTAGGTGATAAATGATATATCGCAACCAACATTTATGGTTTCTTTTGTAACTATTACATAATGTTTATTAAAAATATTTATAGTTAGGAGGATGGAATTACAGTTACAGAAATTAAAGTGATGGTGCTAACATTACCATCTGCTGACATTTCTGAGATGCAGGTTTTATTTGTGCATATGTACCAGCTAAGTAAAATATGATATTTCACAGCAGCATAAATATTTCCTGTTTTTAAGAAGAGATAATACACAGAATTTCCTCAAATAGCTACGTTATCTTTCTGATTATTTTTTTCAGATCTTGCTTGTCTGCTTTTCTTCATTGGCCTCTTTCATAGTGACTAGTAAAGTAGAAAAATAGTAATCTTGGCTTATCACCACTCTTCTTAAACCACCAAACAGCATCTTAGCTATTAATTTGTTCAGAGACTATCTGGGCCATTTTCATTCATTTATTGGAATTTGTAGCTTTTGACATTTTAAAAGCCATACTTTTCAATCCTTTTAAAAAGTTGACTGATCATTTTCTAACATTTTGGGATCAGTGCTACCCTAATTGTCACTTAAGAGAAGCACTGGTCATTTTGCCAGGAATTATTTACTGTATCTCACCCCTTCTTCTGGGTAGGTGGTACTCAAGTTAGTATTTGACAGTCTTCAGGTGTATCCTAACAACAACCAGAACAATGGATTGAGATAGGGAGTAAAGATTTATATCCTATTCTAAACCATAATGAGGTTTATTTGGTATTAGTTCAATTGGAACCCAGTTATTGTGATATGTAGTTTATGACTTAGCATGTTGCAGTCACCCACTTGTGGATTTTTCAACAAGACATAAGCAAATCATGGGATAAGTGAGCTATGCATCTATTAATGACCCAATGTCCCCAGGGTTCACCATGAGTCAGGTGGTTGGACCTAATAGATGCCTTTATTCATTCATTTACCATGATGAATTCATTTATATATGAATGAGTGAGTGAGTGAATGAAAATGAAAATATTCAACCAAGTGAAATATCTTAACAACCTTACCATTAGAGAATGGTGCTTTCCTGGCAGCTGTTTTTTATTGCTCTTGTCTGTATTGGAAATATACAAGGAATGTAAAGCTCTAACTGTGTTTTTAAAATCCTCTTTTGCCAGAAAAAATAATCTATTCACACTTCTCAGATATTAATGCAGTAAGAAAGAAATCATGCATAAGTAAGTATTTCTGGACCTGTTTTTGAGTATGCAGGTGAGACTTAGGCTTAGTAGAAAGATACGGCCTAAGGAAATGGTGGGGGAGAAAGAAACTTCCTAACAATACTAGATATATGATAAAAGCGCCAAAAAGGGGCTGGGGGTTGAGAGAAACTGAGCAGCCATCTGATGAATGCAGCTTTGATATGCTGAACAGTGGTTGGGCAAGATGATCTAGAAGAGGAAGACCATTTTTCTGCAGTTAAAATCCATTCCTTAAAGGTAGACCTTTTTAGCAGTGGAACTATAAGGGGGAAGGCTAGGTAAAAGAATCAAAATACATAAATAAATGATACTCTAATAACAAGGCTTTGTTTTGCAATTTTAAATCTGATGGCTTGGCACGTATGTGATTTGTTACTAGAACTCAGCAGGGATTCATATTATCAGTTTTTGCCTGTGTAAGTCCAAGGAATGCTGAATGCATACTGACAGGCAGATCCAGCTTAAATTCTTCCCAAAAAAAACACCTTTCCTTCTTTGATCTATTTAAGATTATTTAAAGTATTAAAAATTAAGATTATTTAAGTAAACATGGAAGTAATGTTGCAGAAGCTGGAATGAATATCCTGAAAACAAATCCCCATAATATAAATTAAAATGCAATTCCCATTTTAAATTATATGCAAGCTTAACTTCAAACAAAGGAGAAACCTAAATCTGCATGTACAATCTGTTGTATTAATGTGGGCTAATTAGCACAAGCAGCTGGCAAATCTTAATTAACCACCATTCGTAGCTGAAAATAAGACTCAGGGGGGTTCCTGGGAAAAAGAAAGCACTCCAGACTGTAACATAAGTATTATAAGATTGCCTCATAAATAAAGACAGCAGTAGCAGAGCCATGAAATTCACCACCCAAAATTGTTCTATCATCAGGATCTCTAGAAATAGCATAAGATATGAAGCTTAATGCCCTAAACTTTTGGTGCAAGCATCTAGCCTTTCCTTACTTGTACTACCGTAACTATACACAAACACCATACACCTTACACGAACACTGGCAACATCTCTTTTCTGCTTTGTTTTCATTTCATGCCTATGAGAAGATGTGAGACAGTTTTGAGTCAGCTGTACTAGGTAGTGTTTAAAGTAGTCTTTCCCGCTTTGTTCTGACATTGTCCAAAAGCAGCCAAAACAATGGATACTGAGGAGCCCTGGATGCTCTTGGAGCTTGGTTGTTTCCTTGCAGATGTTTCATTACCCAAAGTAGATAACATCATCAATGCTAGTAGTCTACAAGAAAATGACCAACCATCAAGGATCCCTTATTTCAACCCTGAGTTATAAACATTCTCCTTTTACTGGTACCTGAAAGACATCAGGTGACCAGCAGAGCCTTGGCAAGGAAGTCACTAGAAGTTGGATAGAGGATGGCAATATGGACAGCGTGTCTTGTGCTAGTGTAGTTTTCTCCTGACACAAGGATGGATAGAAACCATTTCAACTCAGTGGTAGCAAAACACTGAATTTTCCATGTCAGCCAGTCAGATAGCTAGAGAGTTTAATTTGTTTGATTTGGGGCAAACACATCCGATGTGATTTTTAAAATCATACTTTATGGCTTAGTTAGGCAAATGGGGCCTGTGTTAAGCAAATCTTAAATTATCAGTGTCAACACACAAAAGCCTCATGACCGTCCTAGCTACAGATTTTCTGAGTTCTAGATTGCAACAACAAAATGACCAGAAGAGGGCTGATTTACAGCAACAGATTATTATTACCTGGAGAATATGTGAAGTTTCATGATAGATATTAAGTCTTATTGAACCTTAACTGAAAAAATCTTAAGCTTTAATTTTCCTCTCAAAAATTCCTTCCCAAAGGCCTGAAAGTATTCACCTTTTTATCCACCTTTTATAAATAACTCAAGGCAGCAGACATACCTAATACCCCTTCCCTCCCCTACTTTTCCCACAATAATCCTGCAAATTGAGAGTGAGTGACTGACCAAAGTCACCCAGCCGGCTTTCATGCCTAAGGCAGGACTCACACAATCTCCTGCTTTCTAGCCCGGTGCTTTAAAAACTAAACAAAACTGACTCAATGTCAATATCCTGCTGCTAAAAGTTGTACAAGTCTATCTAAACAAACTTAAAGTGACTTCATCATTTTTGCAGAATAAATGTCCTCACATATGCTTGCTTCATTGCAGATGAAGAACTACAAGAAAAATATATTTTGAGATTCAGAACCATAATTGAATGAATCTGAAAAATATCCTCTGCTAAGTAGTGTTTCTTTTTCAATACTGAATATGCTGGAGACAGTATATTAGCGCAAAGTCCCATTTCTTGATCTATTCACTCCTGCCGCTTGATAATCTAGAAAAGAAAATCATTGTTGGCCTCAGGGTTTCTGAAAACCTGGTGACTGCTTTACTCCAATGCAAGGAATTGTTGCTATTTTTGCATCTTTGTATCATTAAGAGACTGGGGCTTCAGTTTTCAAGATTGCAGGAGTAAATTGCGTGGTAATCAAATAAAAATATTATAATTTAGAATTACCACTATAGATCTTTGATAGCATAATTTTTGGAAGAAAATAGTTGGACAAATCATTTTTAATTTTCAGTGCCATCCCAAATATTAATAGTCTAATTGCTTTCTTAGTGGAGCTGAGTAAGAATTTGATTGTTAACCTTTTTGTACTTTTAAGTGATACATGATACATGATACATTGGATAGCAACAAAAACTGAATCTTTTCTTCCTTACAATATTCAGTATCTTTTAAATATTGAATATTATATTGAATTTACAAGCTTTGAATCTGAGTCTTCAAAATTTTGCCTTTTGTCAACTGATTTAAAAGCTGCTACTAGTTAACAATTTATCATGTAAGAGCTAGATGGTACTTTACTCCAGAGTATCTAAGAAAAATCACAACAGTAACAGCACCCTAAATTCTCTAAGGATTTATTAAATATCCAAAAACTGTCACAAAAATAAACCTGCAAGCTTATGGAAGCCCACAAATTTGCTGAAGTACACAATATCTGTAGCAAAATGTAACAGCAATCTCTCTCACCCTACCTGTCTGTGGAATAACTATTTTCAATCTTAATTGCCACAGAATGCTAATTGGTTATTAGGAAGGCAGGGAAATGCAAGTAAGTGGCAGGGACTCTAACAAGAGTTTTTTATTTGTTGACTAAATATTGTCAGCCCATCTGTTGTTTAAAATATATAAACCATTGTACCACAAAGAAAGTATAGAATACATATGTTAAAAAGAAATCATATTAAAAATAAAGCATAATAAAATTATGTTATCAAAAGTAAATGTTCAGCAGTCAATTAAAATCTAGGTTAATTTAATAAAGGACTTGCCTTGACAGAAACAGAGTATAGAATTCACATTCATACATCTGTCAAATCCCACATTTGGTAAGGCAAGGATTTCTCACACATTGTCAGACTGTGTATCTAACAACAATAACCAAATTGGAAGTGGTCATGAGAGGCCATTCAGTTTAACTACAGTCACACAACAACAGTCCATTGTTTGGACCTTTGAATTTGAAAGTCTGTATGAGATGCAGTTGACAAATTGAATATGCATATAATAGAAGCACATACTGTACATCTTCACACTGCCCTAAAGACTGTCCATTCCATTTTTACCATGTCTTCTGTTCTGGTATGAAAAAAAGGTAGAAAAGCAACAGAGAAAGACAGTTGCCTGAAATTTAATTTATTATTGTTGTTGTTGTTGTTTACAATTAGCTATTATTATGTTTTCTAGTGCCACAAGTGACTTTTCCCATGGATCATCAGGATTTCCTAGTCTCATCAAATACCAACAAAGAAGATAGAGGGCAAGCAACAATCTAGGATGCATTGCCACCTGAGATAGAAGACAAGATATCCCCTCTTCATTTCATGTACAGAAAACAACTAAGGTCATAGTTTAATTTTACTTCAATTCTGATGACAGCACAATATCTGCTGCTACTTCCCAAGGTTTACAATCTAGGCCTACAACAGACTGAAGATCAATCAGGAGTTCAAGATGGGCAAGTTATGAAAGCAGAATTGCATTAATGCACACAAGCTCTGTCCCTTTTGTACCTGCATCATGACATTGCACATACTATTGAAAAGAACAGAACTTCTTTGTGAGGACACAGGACTGTTTTCACCACTTTAATAAAAGCATAGATCCTGCATATCCTACCCTGAACAAACTGATTCATTCTAACTAATGATTAGGCCTCCCTCAACAGAACACTCCACTGATAGAACAGAAGCTTGCAGGATCCTATATTTGGTTCTGAGTAATTTTAATTCTGTTCCTGTGATAAGTCAGATATTACCACGGAAGACATTGTTGCAAAAAGAACCATGAAATTTCTTGGCCTTATAGCATCAAGTGAAGAGGAATGACAAATATTCCTCTCAGATTTGGTACTTATTATATTAGCTGTACGGCGCTTCTCGTCAGCACAGGTGGAAGAGAAATACCAGTCTCTTCACCAGCTGCCCAAAGCAGTACAGGTGGTCCTTGACATATGACCATAACTGTGATCAGAATTTCTGCTCTGTTTTAAGATCCTTTTTGCCACAGTTGTTAAGCTAATGAGTAAGCAGCATGGTCAGTCAATGGTGAGACACTGGTGAAGCAGGTGTCTCATGAGAAGAGTACATCTTCCTCCCCCTGTCCTTACCATTTTCTATAGTGGGACAATTGAGAGCATCATGTCCTATTGCATTACAGTCTGGTTTGGAAGCATTCCTGCTTCAGACAGGAGGCCTATTCAGAGAGTGGTGAGAATGGCAGAAAAGATCATTGGTAGTTTACTTCCTTCTATCCAGGACAGGGCATATAAGCGATTCTTGAACAGGGTCCACAGGATTGTCTGGGATGCTACACATCCTCTTCACGACCTGTTTTCCTTGTTACCTTCTGGGAGGAGGCTTTGTGTTATCCAAAGCAGAACATCCAGATTCAGTCACAATTTTTTACACACACACACACACACATATATATGATTTCATTTTTAATGTGGGCTAGTGTGTGCTTACAGTAAAAACTAACAAAAGTTATCTAACTTATCTTAATTAAATCATTGCAATTGTTAAGTAAATCATGCAGTTATTAAGCAAATCCAGCTTTCCTCATTGACTTTGCATGTCAGAAGCTGGCTGGAGAGGTTCCAAGTGAAAATTGTATGACTTGGGACCTTGCAACTGTTGTTCATACATGCTGGTTGCAACCCCACAGTTACTGAATTTTGTTCACTAACCATGGGGATTCTGCGACAGTTATAAGTGTGAAGTCTGGATGTAAGTCACTTTTTAAAATGCCATTGTAACCTCAAATGATTGCTAAACTAATGGTTATAAATCAAGGCCTATTTTGAATTCACACAATACAGTAATATTTAGAACTTTGTTTTGTTAGTGACAACGATCAAAAAGAAAATCTAGGTTTCCTGCTGTGCAGAATTAAATTTCTTGCATTATCTTTCCTGATTTATCCAGAAAATGGTAGTGCTGAGGAAATCAGAATTCTTTTTGACTTCTCATCCCTAATTGTATCTTTTAGAAAACCCAACATAAAATGTTTAAAATCAATTAAGGGAACCAAAAAATGATGTGTGGCCACCAGCTGCTGATATCAGATCAATAGTAAAAATAAGTAACTAAAATTATATATTTGTTCATCTTAGTAACTTTCCTGGTAATAATTATTCCAACTATTTTTATTGGGAGAGGGGGATGGAGAAACTTTCCTATGCTTGGAAATACCAAGAAGCTATTTTTTTCTTTCAGGCTTTTTATTAGGACATGTGCATCCAGATCAGCAAAAGAGAGGGGAAAAAAACATTGAGGAAAAAATATATTCAATTGATTGTATGTGATTTATTTCCGTCCCCTCCCTCATGGATTTATGTAATAAAAAAGCTAATCACTGTGGCAGAGAGAATCTCTGAGTAGACAGTCTGGTTAATACAGCTAATATATACCTCAAGACCTTTGTATTCATTGAACCGACAGAAGAATTTATTGTTCTTGGAGGATCACTAGAAATGCTTCCTTGCTGGATGTTTACTCCAAAATTGCTGTATGTTCTTCATTCCTTGTGGGATAACTATATGAAAAACACCATTAAATCACTGTTCTTCTATTTCTTATTCTTTTCTTTTTCTCTCTCTCTTTGAAGTCCTTATCAACACCTCAGGTATATACCAGTCTTAATAGGTAACATAATAAATAAAGAGAATCAGGAAAAGTCCACCAATAAAACCTAAAAACTATTTAAAAATGATATAATCCAGCAAAAGTGTGTACAGATTGTCAGTCATCTAGGTCATGTTTGACCCAAAGGTGCCATCCAGTCAGATCTCAAGAAACTTCTTGGATGAGAAACGAAACGTCTTCAAAGAAAAACAAAAAAGTCCAGTTACCTCCTGAAAAAGCACCTTTGGGATATAATCCAGCATTTTTTTTTGCAACAATTCAGAGTTTTTGCAACAAGTATTAATAACAAGACTCATTTACAGTAGCAAAAGGTTCAGTATTGCAAGATCTGAAAGACCCAGTAGGGGGCAGGCCCTCCTGGATAAAATCTATGTGATTTCTAAGAGTGGACATTGACTTAATATAATAACATAATAACATAATTGATTTAACATAATAAATTAATTTAAAAAATAATCAAAAGACTGTTTTGTTTCACCATTCCATAAACATTCTAGAAGTAAGGAACAAGAAGGACCATTCCCCCTTTCACCCTAAATCTAAGAGATTAAGTTTTTTTCCATTAGTGCTCCTGAGCAGAACCCAGCCCAGGCAGTAGCAATAGATGCTGTCAGCTTTTATCCTGATTCTTTTTGCTACATTTTGTATTTTGTAACTGTTGGCTTTCTTGCTTGCTTGCTTTTTTCTGTGGTATAGAAAGTAACAGGATACAACTGCATAAAGCATAGGCTAGAGAAGAGGCAAGGCCAGTGTCACTGAGGACAAGGGCAAAATTGGAGTTGCCAGACCATTCCAGTGACACATAAATCACTACAAAAGTCAAGCTGTAGAGTACAGGTAGCTAATTCAGGAAGAAGGACTCTTTCAGTTACCTGCTTCCCAGTCATTCAGTGTTTCTAGGTCAATGTCATCTCTTGGATTCAGTCTGGAAATGAAGAGGTCATCAATGCAGAAGTTTTAGGATTTATGCTGCACTTCCTGACCATTGTTCTTGGCAGTCAAATTGTGGACCTATTGCTTCTGAATCATTCTTGAGGACAGGATAGGAGAAAGACTGAAAGCAGTTGCATTTATTGTCTCTACATTTCAACCCACCTTCCTTATAGTCAGTGCCATTAGAGTAAAGTGGTTTTTTAAACCCCTTCTTTTTATTTGCAATAAAATGCCCTTTCTGTTGTTTTTTAAGTTATTAAAATATTCATGCAGTGGCACTTTCTTTAAGAAGAAAAGCATTTTAGCCTAAGTTTAGAAATCAGCTTTTATAAGTTATACTTCTTTTCTGGACAATGCTTTTGTAGCAATGTGTTCCTTTTAAGAATTAATTTTAATATTACATGACTATTCTATTTAGCTTACAGGTAAAGGGGGAAGCTATTTGTGCAATTGCAAATTATTAAAGTTTTCAC